>LBNU01026947.1:34293-61767 GCA_014162995.1 Artemisia annua | reverse complement strand
ATAAAAATACAAAAATAATCATCCTCCACCCTTAGACCTTAATTAAAGTAGTCTTTAACCTAACGAACACTATTCCCTGTGAGAGAACGATCAATCCCCCGGTACTTGCCACTACACTATACTACATCGGTCAGGTACACTGCCTGGTGGGGATTGTAAGCTTCTCGAGATCCCTCGAGAGGTAAAACGTAGTGCGTAAGCAATCCCTACGCATCACCATTATTCTTTCTCTCTACATTCTTTCTCTCTAATTCTCTAATTCTATCTTGTATTCTTAGTTAAACACACTAACATCTTTGAAAGAACACATCTCCTTGCAAGGGAAGAATCTCAAGAACTTAATCCACTCTTGTGATTGTGTCAAGGGTCTTTTTATCTTTACCCTTTCTATTACAATCGAGTCTCTAGGTTAGGTTAGGGCTTGATTAAACAAACTTTCATTCATTCTATTGTTTGTAAGGGAAGTCTTGTGTCTTGGTGACCAAGCCTAGATCATTGGGGATCTAGTTGGGGTTTGATACTTCCGGTGGGAAGTTTTGGTTGTGGTCTAGGTGACCAAGTGTAAGTCGAATCACGAGATTCTTTAGGGTGGTTTCCGAGGGCGGAATACCGTGGGAGTAACTCCTTCTTTGTGAGCATCGATATTGGTGAATATCGGTGGAGTGAATTGTAACGGTTTGTAGTCCACCGAAAGGATTATACTAGAGTGAATAGTATAGTGTCGTGGATTCGCAACTGGACGTATGGATGGTATAAACCCCCATCTTGAACCAGTATATATCGTTGTGTTCTTTACTCGCTTTATATACTTGTGGTTGTGATTGTATTTGTGGTTGCTCTTACTTAGACCACTTGGTTATCTTCGAAGCTTAAAGTTTTTTAACGTTCTAAAAGCCGAAGAAACCTTATTCACCCCCTCTACGGCTCTACAGATTTCTTCTTATAGAACAAAACAAAAACGATACTCTAATGTTTTGTAATTAATTTCTCGTGCTTTGGACTTCAATCGACAATAGTTCTTATCCGATTATGGATTTCGTGCAGCCGAAGATTTTGACGATTCACAAACAACATAATTCCAATATTGCTAACACCATTTAAGTTTTTAATAATATAAGTATAAAACACCAAAGGGCTTGTGTTTCAATGGTATCTTATGTTATGTGAAAACCTCCCCAACTAAATGGTTACAAGTTCAAGTCCTGCTTAGCACATGTGAGATCGATTATGGTGTATATTGCGTGAGAAATAATTTTTTTCTAAAAAAATAATAATAAATAAAATATAAGTATAAAACAACAAAATTTTGAAAAAACACTTTTGCATAGAGACTCACAGAAAAGAATCAGAGACTCACAAAATAAATCAATTACCCAAATTTATAGCACAAAATTGTAGCAAACGCTACAAAATATTGTAGCTAATATATTCCTATATATGTGTTTACCAACTTAAATTTACTGTTCATACGCGTTAAATAATCTATACTACTCTATAAAACATTTAGGCATTTCCCTAAATAGAAAGGCTTAAAAATTCAGCCAACATACTTGCCAGTTACTGGAAGATTTGGTCAGATACTAATATTAGTAAGTGATGTATGTCAATTATAGTATATTATTCTCCAAGGAATTATGAAGGAAATACGTAAAGCCCGAGTCATTATCCTGTAGAAGGAATGAATGGAAAAGTGATTGTTTGAATCGTAAAACGTGTAGTGAATTGTGAATAAAAGAGATTTTGGATACTTGTGCTAATGATAATGAAATATAAGCTCAAATAAAGCAAATAAGCAATTAACACAATTAAGAAAAGCACACGTAAGCTAAAACGTAAAGAAATCCTAAAAACGCGAACTTATCGGGAAATAAACGCAACTAAAAGGCAAATCTAAAGAAAAAGGCACCTAAAAAGTCAAAACTACTTTCTAAAAATCCTAAATACTTAAAAACAATTTTGGGAAAAAAGGTTTATATTTTTTTGGATTTTCTTTTATTTATTATGAATTAAAAACTATTTTAAAAGAGAAAATTAAAGAAAAATAGCAAACTAGTTTAGAAAATTCTCAAAAATTACAAAAAAACTATTTTATAAGATAATAAATGTGATGAGAAAAGAAAATTTTGGAAAAAGTGAAATTTAAACTAAAAACGTAAAGTCACGGGAAAATCCTGAGCCTTTTAATCAAATTAGAGAAAAACTAGTCCTAAATCTAAAATTATAATTTTCCTAAGTTCTATTTATCAAAAGCAAATTACTGGAAAAAGAATTTTATTTTTTTTGTTATTTTTATTATGAATTAAATACTAAAATAAAAAGATAAAATGATTAAAAATAGCAAATAAATTTGGAAAATTATGAAATTTTGCAGAAAAGTCTATTATACTACTCTAAATCTAGGAAAAATGAAAAACTTGAAAAGGCTATAAAGATTAAGCTAAAAATAAGCTTGACAGTTTCTATAAGCTAAAAGAAATAAAATGTGTATGAATAATTAATGTTGTGAGATGCCTCATGTAAGTCCTTCGGGCACAATGGTATTGGGTGTGCTGTGTTGTGGTCTGGGTGTGCATGAGGTCAGGGGTTCGAGTCCCACTGGCCACTTTTTTGGTAAACTATTTTCTTTTTATTTTTCTCTTTTGCAAAACTAATTAAGTTTATGAAAAGGAACAACTTTTGTGAAAATAATTTTTATGGAAAACTATAATAAGCATTGAATAAGCTTAGAAATGCAGCAGTTATGAAAAAACTTATAAAAGAGATTTTTGCAAATTAGAAACTCTTCTAAAGGGCCATAAGCTAATCCTAGGCTGAAAATAAGCTAAAGCTAACTTGATACTAACCTGAACAAGCTAAATCAACTAAATTAATAAGCACAAACAAGTTGCAAGGCTGAATCAATCACAAGCCAAAACTCAAATAAGCTTAAAACCAAACAGCCTATAAGGCTATCTTGCATATCAAAACTAAGCTACTAGATAAGCCACAAATTGCAATATAAGCACAAATTCTACAAGCTAGTACCATGAGCTTCCAATAGAACCAAATTTTAACCAATAAGCTGAACCAGAGAAGAAGAAAAGTAGCTTCAAAGAAGTTTATGTAGACAGGCTGTTGGTGGTGCAAGGCACCTATCAACTTACAAAGGGCTTTTAACAGCTTATTTAAACAGTCTATAAGCTCTTATGAAAAATTAGAAAAATGTGGACCAATGGTAGGCAACCAAATATTAAGCTCCCCAAAATTCAGAGTGAAAGAACTAAAATTGAGTGATTTAAAAATCAAAAACAAAAGCTATTTGAAAACTGTTTTGGTATTTCTGAACTTTTTTTGAAAAACTTGCAAATATGAATTTTAACCTTAGACACTTAGATTAAGCTTTAAAATATGATTAAACTAAATGATGATGATCTAATAAAGCTAATTTATGCAAGTATAAACTAAATGCAACCTTAATATCTAACTGATGCAAGACAGTTTAGCATAAGGCTAAGCTGTTATGAATTTTGAGATTGAAAATTGCCCAAACCAGTTGTTTACCTAAAACCTTCAATGCAGAGATACTATTATGAATATAATACACTATTTTGAGCAATTGTAAACACCTATTATGCACTTAAATAAGGAATTCAATGTATGACTGTTCTAAATAGAAGTAAACCTGAAAATTTTGAATGATGATGCAAAAACAGAAATACTAACTAAATCTACTTGTTTTAGATTCTAATCAACTATTAATTCCAGACTTTCATTTCTTCCTTAAAAGGGGGTTCTTTTTTTACTAATATACTCATCCACTATTTCTTTATTGCTCAAGTCATTCAACTCACCTTGATCATTAGCATCATACAATTCAAGCACAAAATATTTATTTGAAGTTTTCTTCATTGCAGCAAGTATAACATTGTTCACACTCCAAGCTTTCTTTGGTTTACTACTTCCACTCATATTTCGATTGTCGTCTTTCTCATTCTCACTCTTTATTGGTGTCACATGTCCTCCACTCTGCATATCAATCTTTTCCTTATTCTTTTCCTTGGATTTGGGTTGAAATTCAAATTTAGCAGCAGGCTTATCTTTGTTACAGCATGTTTGTTATTGCCAAAATTTTGAGGTTGGGTATCAGGTTTATAATATGGTTTGTTCACTTTACCACCATTGCCATCATTCTTCCTATTTCTCACTTTCGCAAATCCTTCACCATCAACATTCACTTTCATATGTTCTTCATCAGTACACTTTGTCTTGTGTGATTTATCATTACCTGCTGCTTCTATAGTCACCTTCTTACTACATTCAGATGTTGCATGAAAAAAGACACAACACTCATTGCATAAGGGTGGTTTCTAGTCATACATCACCTTCATTATTTTCCTGCATAACTCCTCTTTTTGGCCATTTCTGTACACTACCTCAACCAACTTAGGTAACTATTTACAAGCTGAAACGTCTACTAGTACTCTTGTATAGCCAACTCTTCCCACAGCCAATTTGCACATTAAAGCAATGACAACATCCATAACCAATGGCTTACCAATTCTATTGGCTAAAGCACTGATGCCAATAGTAGTCCATGCTTCCAAAGGTATATTGCTTAGTTTGATCCATATTGGCAAAGTTGTAGGCTCAATTTTATCCAAACACATGTCAATGTACCACTTTTGTACAACAAATGGTTTATTGTTAACCATCTAAGGACCATTATTGATTGTGAAATTCATTCCATTTGCATTGTGAAATTTCATAAAGTAGATCCCGTTACTGCTATCAACAATATCCATGAAACCATGCCTGTTCCACATTTTCCTCATGCTATATCTTACTTCATTAATAGTCATTTTGCATCCACAAAATACCCACACACAGTCATATCCCACTTTTTACTACCTCTGCTATTAACGCTTCATCAAAAACTAACACCTTATTCCCAAATTCATCAATCTCAATTGGAATAGTTATCAAGTTCTTATCAGCAACAACCTGGTTATGACTAGTGACTTTAGCATATGAATACCCCTCCCCATTTTACCATTTACATCTATGTTCTTACCATTCTTCCCAACACAATTATCAGCATTATCAAGGTTAGAAGGTACCTGAACATCAGAACTTTCCGCCTGCTTGTCATCCATCTTATCATTCATCCTTTCCACACCTTCCCCTACATCACCACTCAAACCATTGACATTCACATCTCCCTTTCCCTCTTTTGTCCCATCATTCACTTTATCCATAGAACCCTTCCCAATTCCACTTACTTCACAATTAGTTTTTTCCTTGTTCCCACTACTATTGTCATATTCCTTTACCCCTTCCCCTTGCAATAACTTATGCATATTCTCTTCACTGTCAACATTTTTTTAATCAATTTTTTGATTATTAGATTTCTAGTTATTTCTAAAGTATGTAGAACCTTTGAATTTCTAAGCCACTTTTAACTCTCTCTTAGTCCTCAAACTAAACTAGGGTTTATACAAATTGAGAAAAAATTTCTATTTGGTCAAAAAATTTCAATTGAGTACAAGAACATCTACAATAGTAATCAGAAACTATATAAGACTNAAAAAAAAAAAAAAAAAAAAAACTCAAAACTCATATTTTGGCACCAAAACCAAAACTCAGAAAATCCAAAATTAGCCATTGAAATTGCAAACGAATCACAAGGATATCATCAGATTGCAAAACATAACAAAGTGAATGGAAAAGAATGTGATTTGGATTCGAAATGAGTTACAAATCAAGGTTTTTTTGAAGATTTTTTAATGGTGAATTTGGCGGGAATGTTTGTTATAGGAAAGAGAAAAAGGAGTTTAGATCGTTGTTTAGTTTGTTAGGATTTTTGGTCAAAGTCGTGTTGGATGGTTCGTTGTTGTTTTAGGTTGAGTTGACTGAAATCATGTGGAGTCACTGTAGAATCTAGGGTCAAGTTGGGTGAAATCATGTTTCTTTTGTGTTTTTAGTGTGTGTTTTTAGTATGTGTGTGTGTTTTTGTGAGTGTGTGTAGTGAGGAAGAAGGAAGTGTGTAAGTGTTTTGTGTCGTGTTTTTGATTTTTTTTAATATAACTGTGTGTGTGTTTTAATGTAATATTTTTTTTGGTTCTTTTTTTTTTCTATTTTTTTTTAGTTTTATATAATTTGTTTTCATATTTAGTGTTTGGAAAAATAAAAAAAAAAAATAAAATGGTGAGTGAGCCTTAAAAGGCATGTGAAAAAGATGATATGAGTGAAGAACTATTTTGATGTGTGAGTGTTAAAAATAAAATGCTAAAGTGACACTGAAGAGACACTGAAAACTTTCACATGCCACGATAACCTAACACTCTTATCCGCTTACTATATTTTTCATTAATGAAATATCTAAATCTTGTTTTAACTAAAATATCAGAATGAATAAACATTTTGAAACAACGCAACAAAAGACGTTCTAATAAATTGATACTTAAATATTACTAGGGTTGAGCATCGTTCTAGGACCGGACCGAGGACCGAATTAGCCAAAAAAGCCAAGACCGAGGACCGGACCGAATGTGGTCGGTCCGGTCCGGTCAGGTCTCGGTCAGTCCGGTCCAACAAGGCCAAATAATCGGTTTGTGGTCCAGACTGACCGGACCGATGACTGAATTAGCCAAAAAGCTAAGAACGAAGACCGGACCCAATGTGGTCGGTCCGGTCCGTTCGGGGTCGTTTGCTCGGTGCTAAATATTACTGCAGCACGCTAATTGATACTTAAATATTACTGTAGCAAGTAAAAAGATAAAAGGTAAAGTTGTTGGCTTTGAAGGTAAATTTCAAAGGTAAATGACAGAGGTAAAGTGCATGGACAAACGCATGTGAACTTCAAATATCAAGACGAATCTGTCATTAAATTTAAACAAACAAGAACGCTCCCCTCCCCAAGACTTTTCAGTGTTTGACAGATCACATCACATTTCAGATTTATTAGACTACATGTAGTAATAAATAATTACCACAAAAAATAAGCAAAAAATTTCCAGTAATAAATAATTTCATCCACTTTACCAACCCATCCCTAAATTCTTCTTTATATTCTTCCCCACCACTCATCTACCAATCTCACTCCAACCTAAAACACTCCCTCTCTCTCTTAACTCTTTCTCTCTTTAGGGTTTTCTTCAAACACAATCTATTAGCCAAAATCTGTCCTTAACTCTTTCTTTGTAAGATCTAGTAGGGCTTACGTCATGCTTTTGTTGTGTTGTGGGAAAACCCTTTAAAGAAAACCCTAGAGAGTTTTTTTGTTACTATGTACTTGCTAGTGAGAATATTTATTTATATTGGTGATCTTAGGAGTTGAAGTAGAGCTCCTTGAAGTCCAAAAGAGGATCTAAGTGGGAATATAAAGCTGCTAGTTTATGGATCCCTCAAATCCTATAAATTCATTTTGTTCAATGAATAGGTTTTGTGGCTTGCATACGCTAGGAGCTTCATTACCCTTTGATCTTTCTTTGGATTGAAGGGAGCTCTACATGTACACCCTCTCTTTGATCTATTAAAATTGTTTTGTCTAGTTTATGGAGGATTAATTTATGGTTGATAAATATATGTGTTTAAATTTAGTTTCTTATTTTAGTACATGTCATTGTCAGTTCATAGATGTATACTTGATAGTATATCTCAAAATGGATGAATGTTAGATTTTTGCATAGATCTGTCCACATATTCTGATCATTTTATCTAATTTCCATTATTGGTCTTTATTAAAAGTCAAATGCATTTCTTCTACTTGTTCTTTGTCTTGTTTTGGTGTTATTTATTTTCATTGCAGGTGTAAGCTAAGTGGATTCATCATCAGGGAAATATGCACGGACTCGTTTATCAGATTCATAAATTCATTAGCAAAATACAGTATTATTAGTCAACTTTTTATTTTTATTTTTATTTTTTGTGTATTACTATTTCTTTTTTGTCTTTACATCTGAACCGTGTGTTATTGGAATGGAAAGATTTTAGTCCGTGAACTGGTTTCCTGTTACCTTTTTGTAATGTTTACTGACGTAGCGTGCAATTGAATGATCATAAATTCATATACAAATACACAGTAAATTACTTTTTAGAGTTGTGTAGGTGCTAAAAAGTTTATAGACTATCAGCTGCTTTTAGCCGAAAGATAACACTTTTGCTTTTAACAATGTTATGTAAAAATTAAAGAAAGAGGAGTAAATTTTATATAAAAATCTCACTAAATTCTTTACAAAACAGAAATATGCATTTTTTAGTTTATCAAAAAACTTAGCAACACAATTTTTTTTTTATGTTTTCTTTAAAGCTAATCTACCGAGGTTTATACAATATTTCGACCAAGATATGATGCCGAATAAGAAAGTGGGAATGTTTATAAAGTTGTTCCAAGTCCATATTATTTGAGCAACAAGTTTATATCATTGGAGCAACAAGTTTATATGATTTATTAGGGTTAATAGGCAAAGATGTGATTAAACTTTCCAAACGTATTTGCTTAAGGTAACAAACAAATTTTTATTTCGATCATTTGGGTTGCTGAACTTATAAGAAGAATATTATTTTATAATTTCAATGGTAATTGGAATGACTTAAACAAGTTAAGTAATATAAATGTTATGTTTTAAAAGTATCCAACTGTGCATATTTTTTTGAAAATCCATTATCCCTAATTTATTAGTTTATAAAAAGACGACTTTTGGTGATGTGTCGCTACGGACTTGAGAAAGTTCATGATATGCTCTTAGAGCAAAAGGTGTAGTAACGAGGTGAACCTCGTCGTTCCTGCGTGGACTTCAAACGGCGAGCGCCGTTGCTCTCCACCACACCGCCCCCTCTCTTCGTGCCTTGCCATTCGCTCCTTCGCCGGGGCAGTGAAGCAAATAAGGATAACGAACTTTTGAGGGCGAACGTTGCAAAACGTTTATTATTATTATTATTATTATTATTATTATTATTATTATTATTATTATTATTTAATAACACCTTATTTCTACACTATAAATAACACCTTATTTTACCTAAACTTTTCCCAAAAATTAAACACACTTTCCCTATCAAACTCTCTACCAAAAATATGATATGACTTGTTCACTTCCACATACCATCGATGAAATCATGACTTTAGTTGATAAACTAATTGCGGAGGATAAAGCTCGTTAGCAAGCATTGTGCGACTTAGCCATGCAATTTGACAAGTCATGCGAAGCTAAAGATGATCTGAGACAAGTATACGAGAAATGAATGACATTCCGCCTGAAAACCGTGCTCAAATTGAGACTTTTTTAAATGACGAATCTATGAAAGATTACGAGATGCATAATGCTCTGTTTAAAAAAAGGGGAAAATAGAAGACAAATGAATGCGAAGTTTATTTAGCTACATGAAAAATACACTTAGGACGATTATCTTTTAGTTTTCATATTGTTTTTTAAATTTCGCATCATATCATAATATGTATTTTTATTAACACATACGGGGTTTTTTGGAGGATATTTATATGAAGCGAAATGAAATGAGGGAGAATATTTATATCTCCGTCCTTCATTTCATTTCGCTTCATTATAAATATCCTCCATAAAAAACCCCGTATGTGTTTTAGTTTTCGTGTTGTAACTTTAAATTTCGTATTGTAGTTTTTATTTTTATATAAATGAATGCACTTTTTAACTTTAGTAGCAGTTTCCAATTTTGAATTTGATAGGATCCAACGGCTATTTTCCTCTGTCAATACCCATTTACTATCATTCATTTTCTGTCAACTGTCAATCATTTTCACAAAAACACTATGGTTAACGAACCAAACGAGGTGCAACAGGCTATCCTTAGGCGATTACGGACCGAAAGAGAAAAAGAGCTCCACCCGGTTAACAATTTGTTGGCAGAGATAACTCGTACTATGTGCAGATGATTAGCCGTGGTCAAGAGGTCGAAATGTTGCGTGAGCTGCCTCAAGACTAGCCAGTTAACAGAGTCAGTCTACAAACTCTGCTGATGACTGAGAAATCAGATATGCGTCTCTCAATCGCCTTGAAGGCCGCTAGGGAAGTAGCGCTGAAGCCTTTAATGAGAAGTTAAATCTCATCAAATATTACAGAGCAATGTAAAAGCTTGATGAGAACCGTTGGATGATTTGTATTTTTGTATCGTATCATCATTCGTGTTTTAAATTTCGTATCGTAGTTTGCAGCTTTTATTTTTTATTTTATTTTTTATTTTTTTTTTCGTATTGTAATTTTATTTTAATGAATGAATTAGTTTATTTGAAAAAATGAAAAAAGAAAAATAAAATTGGAAGTGGTGGGCCCTAAATGAAGAGTTTGTTATGTTTTACTGTATAATAGAGGCGGTATTTTGAAGTGGTTGTGTTAAAGTGATGTGACACATGTGAGGCTCAAATGAAGAGAAAACTTACTTCACTACACCTATTGCTCTTAGTACTCTTGTAAATTATAACCCTGTTTTATTTTTAAATATAAAACAATGTCATATGGATGTGTTTTCAATATTTTATGAAAAGTTAAATCTCTTTCTTTTTCTTTTACTATTTTCCCCAACTAAACACACACTAAATGCATATTGTATTATAAGTGTATATAACACCGGTCTTATCGACTAGGCTCGAGTAAATATACATATTGATGTGTAAACTGCAAATCAAGCTTTACAATCTTTTAGTGAGTATAATTAACTGTTATAATGTAGTGTAGCCTAGACTGATGGTATTTAAGGGAATAGTGATGTGGACTCGAGATGTAAATGCATGTGAACTAATAAGAAATGAGATTCTTTTTGTTGTTTTGTTACTTTAACTAAAAACAAGTAAAATCAATGGTTTTTGGGGTTTTAGTTCTTAACTCAACCTAAACGAAAATCAAATAAAAATAAGACGTTAAGAAATACAACATGTTGCTACATTGAACGTTCTAAATTAGTACAGTAGCTTAGTCCAGCTTCTACACCCTATAACAAATAGCTTAGTAGCTCGTTCCAACTTTATAACTACTTAGTATACATGAATTGTCCAACCCTATTAACGTATCACAAGCCAACACCGCTTAGTTCGCATGTGTCACACATAAACAAACAGACTCAACAAAACCAATAACCTAGGCAAATTCTAGGGATCATATGGATCTTAGTTCAACGATTAACATTTATTGCCAAATTATCACCTTCGTAGAACTAATCAATGCTCGGACAATAGATAACCACAATCACCAATAAAATATCAATAAGATCTAATAAATCATTGACAAGTTTTATGCAATACTAAATAAATACTAGATGAATTAGCCAAACGTAATTAATTAAATACACTCATAATCAATAATAAGAACTGAAAACATAATTAAAATAGAAATCATTAGACAAACCATTACCAGATGTTGATGGATTAAATAACTCTTAAAGTTACTTGAAAAACACCTACCTAAACCTTAGAATCGGACTTAGGGTATAAGGCATAGAAAAAACGAAGTTATGAGGTTCTATTTATAACTTTATGCTGATGTCGGCAAGGTGATGGCACTCCTAACACTTGACGGTATCAGCTAGATTTTCAAACAAAATTTGAATATATTCTCGTCTTTGATCGACTAGCCTTTTGAATCACCCAAATCCGGGTTCGTATGAAGAAGTTATGGCCAAAACAAAATATCGTACTTCATGTGTAGAATGTGTCGACGTCAAGATTTGGAGATGACGATGTCAGTAGCTGGAAGGTTACAACGTTTGGGAGCACTGATCGGTCACAAAACTTTCAAAAAACTCACTTTATAGGCCTCTTTGTAACGGCGTCAACCTTACCGGCTACAACTTCAAAATTTTGTCTTGTTCTTCCAAACTTAATCCAAATGAGCCCAAAAGTTATTCAATTTCAACAGATGTATAAACTTCAACTTATAAACTAAATATGAATTTTTTAAAGCTAAACTAATGATAAAATAAGATAAAATGCACAAAATGATAAGGTAAATGCCCTCTAAAAATAACTATCAAATTGCAAGTAATCACATTTTGACATTTTTGTTTGTTGAGCATGCTAAGACTAAACGTAATGGAGGACCAAACATTCGGTTGGTTTACCCAATTTGTTTGGTCAACTTTACTACACAAACCAAATGGCACGCGTCCCCTCCCCTCCCCCACCCACCCCAAATATTTTTTCATTGTTTTGGTTAGGTTGTAGACCGAATGAAATGGAAGAAAATTAAAACGTTGGAGTGTTTGTTTATATATATTAAAAAAAAATTAAACCCACTTTTTCCTTATAAAAACACTACCATTTCTTCATTTTTGTACACACATATTCTCTACTAAAAACACAACTACTCTTTACCAAATCTTATGGCTTGTAATCTCCCACACACTACTCGAACGAATCAAGGATTGCGTTCAAAAACCAATTCAGGGCGATACCATTCGTCAGGAACGGATTATCGAATTGGCTGAGATGTTTAGCAAAGCGTCTTCCTCTAAAGATGCTATGAGGAAACAACACGCGAAATGCAAAGACATTCGACCATAAAAGTTGTTGTGGTTAACAAGTTTTTAGGAGAGGAAAGTTAGAAAGATTGCAATATTCATAATGAGTTGTATCGACTGGGTAGCAGAATCCATGATAAAATCAATCACAAAGTTCATTGGATGCATAAAGAAAACAAGTAGAACGATTGTGTTTGTATTTTCTTGTAATAGTTTTTAGTTGTCGTATTGTTTTTTACTTTTTTATATTTCGTCTTTTTTTTTTTTTTTTTTTTTTTTTTTTTTTTTTTTTTTTTTTTTTTTTTTTTTTTTTTTTTTTTTTTTTTTGTATCGTTTATGCAATGTTTTTTTATTTGAATTATTAATGTAATTTTTTTTAGTTATTAAATGAAATTTTATTTAAAAAAAAATGTTCGGTCACATGTGTAGTCCCCTTACTATGAGTGTTTGGTCTTGGTTTGGTCTAGGAGAGAGAAAGTTGATGTGGTTGTGCTAGGTTTGGTCTTAGTCTGATCTTATTACTATCAGCCTAATATTTACATAATTGTGTAATGAAAGGCTCAAATCTTTAAAGTGAATATGTACTAAATTTTCAAACGTAATGGCGTCCTTTGTTGCATATCATCCTTTACATGTGACTAGCTGGGTACTTGAACGATGTGACACTTACATATATACTCATAACACTTGGGCTCTTTACATCATTTTTATTTTATGTTTTACGTTGTGTTTTGATGGTATAACTATTTAATACATGAATCGGTGTGTCGAATAATAAACCAATGCGGCAAATCAATTCACTTTTAAAACGCAATTCATCCAATAATCAGTTCACTTTTGGTCTGGTTGTTGTTGTATTTGTTAATACAAATAATGTCAAAAACGTCATTTGCATTATTCGGTCTCTACTAGTTTTGATAATCACAAAATATAAATACACGTTACGTAAAACTATGACTAATAAGTTTTTAATCGAGAAAACTCGTTTTCGGCTACAACATCACTTAAGGTATGTATAAACATCTGTTAGGATCGTTTTTTTAGGTTGATTATGTGATTCGGGAGGTCGGGTTTGATGGAAGAAGATGAAAGCCATGGTTAGAGAGAGAAGGGATAACTAGGTGTTTTTATTTATAATAGTGAAAATGAAAGGTTACACACTAAATTATCACCCTCCTAGTGAAGTCTAAGAGGGTATTTATAGCCAAACACAATCTAAACTATCACACTATTACATAACTAGTCCTTGTGTTTTGGCTAAATAGGATAACTGATGTAATCCCGTATATGTCGTTCCATTTACGTGTTAGGATGATTCCTAACAACATCTACCAACTTGTGTATGTGATCAAAGGATTTATTTTTCATCAAAACCTCACATTTTCATGTGAAAAAACATTTTTACAAAAGTATTTTTGTATAATTAAAAGAAATGTTTTATTAAGAAAATGAATTCAAAATTCAAATATACAACAGCCATATTTTCCGCTCAAAACCGACAGGAATTTTTCGCCAGATAAACTTTCACCACGTCAGGACAAAAAGAGGAGCGTCTATCGGGACGGTCCCTTAAATGGACCGACGGTCCCTTATTGATAAATGACCGTCACATATTTAAAGTACCGCCCACGCTCCTCCTGGCGCCTATAAATACAGAACGGTTCCCCTTTATAAAACTCACCTCTTATGCACCAAAAACATTCTGTATTCTAAAATCATTCCAAATAATCTTCTTTGATCACATTAACGGGTTCTAAGTTGTTTACAAGTGATCACATCCATCCTTCCTCTAAAGTGCAAAGAGAAGAACACTCGTAGTTGTTAAGAAATGAAGTGTTGAAGAAAAGTCTTTCACCTCTCTAGCCGTTGTTACAGATCTCTTCTCAATCTCCATTCTTATATCTTGATTCTTGTATGTAATCGAACATGTGTGCAAGTTCGGAATTGTATATTGTGTTGTTTCGTACCATCGTGTTGGTGCGAGGTGTGTAGCCACGGGGGCTTTAGTGTAAATTGGTTCTAGCTAGGATTAGGACTCGACATTCCGCTTAGTGTCATTAAACTTGGTGTAAGCTTGTGTAAGGTTTGTTCCGCCATAAGGGAGCGTGTTGATATAGTGTTTGTGAAACTCTCGAGTGTGATACTCGAGGAGTAGAGTATGGCGAAGAGAGAGCTTCATAGCCGAACCACTATAAATCTCCGTGTCCCGGTTTGATCGTTTCTTTCTCTATCTTTACTTACTTGCTTATTATTGTATTTATTAGTTGTTGTGTTGATATCACATAACGATCGAATTGAAAGGTTTTTATAAAACAAACTTGTAAAAGGAAAATTTCTAAAACGTAATTAAAACGGTGAAACTATTCAAACCAACCCCCCCTTCAAGTTTCTATAGTGTTAGCCTGGTGAAATGGCCTTCGTACCTAGTTAGATGTTCTCGATCCTAGCCGTGTATGATTTTGTTGTAAGGGTTTTTCTTCTTGGGGGATGGTTGGTTAGTTGTTTGTTTATCAGGCAATGACCTGCTCTATGTCATTTACTGTCGTAATGACACCTCTTTGCGACACTGAATGTTTTGCCAGAGGGTTTGCTTCGTTGTGTATCTTCTGGAGGTATCCAGGTTGATGAGTGTGTGTAGTTGTTCTGTTTTTTGTGTTGATTTTTTGAGGTTATGTCCTAGGATCAGGTTCGAGGAATGGTTTTGTCTTTCTCAGTTTTGCTGATGGGTAGTTTCTTAGGGAGGTTGTTTGGATGTGCCTTGGGCTCAGGGTTCGAGGACTGTGTGTTGGTTGTTAGAGGGTGATCTCAGGCCACTTGGGACTGAGATTTAGCCATTTGAGGTTGATGTTTTGATGCCTATGGTTGCTCCCCGGCTATGTTTTGGGTTTGTTGAGCCGTTTTCAGGCTTTTTCGATATGGTTGTTATAGCACCATTTTGACAGGGTGAGTGATATGTGTATGGTTTTGCTTGAATCAGGCTTTGTGTGTGTTTTGTGAGGTTTTTGATGAGTTTTATGTTTCTGGTGAACCGAAAAGTTTTTCAATGAGTTTTGGGAGTGAAAATGGTGGTTTTGTTTTGTTTTGTTTTTGTTTTTGTTTTTTTTTTTTTGTTTTTTTTTTTTTTTTTTTTTTTTTTTTTTTTTTTTTTTTTTTTTTTTTTTTTTTTTTTTTTTTTTTTTTTTTTTTTTGTTTTTTTTTTTTTTTTTTTTTTTTTTTTTTGTTTTTTTTTTTTTTTTTTTTTTTTTTTTTTTTTTTTTTTGTTTTTTTTTTTTTTTTTTTTTTTTTTTTTTTTTTTTTTTTTTTTTTTTTTTTTTTTTTTTTTTTTTTTTTTTTTTTTTTTTTTTTTTTTTTTTTTTTTNGGAGTGCCGAAAAACTTAAATGTGGATGCTTTTTGGTTTTCTGGTTAACTGGAAAAAGGAGAACTCGCGGCTGTTCGTATCGTATAGCACGAATGACACCATGTTTACGTAAGATATGTATTGAGGGTTTGGGGACTTGGGGTGGTCGATCGTTTGGTTTCTCATGTTCAGTAAGGACCCCAGAAGGTGTCCGGAGTCACTGGTTGGGGTAACGCTCACGAGTCGACGCTGGTGGTTTGTGTCAATTATCCAAGAGGATAATCGACTTGGGTGAGGAGTTCCCAGGGCGGACCTGGGAAGTGTTGCTTGTGATGAGCTTGGACCATTTCGAGGAAATGGCCTAGTATTTATAGAAAGTCCTTTAGGGTTGTGAGAACCCGCAAAGGCAATCTGATGATCCACGTGGTGTCCATTGAGAGGAGAGTTGAAGAGCACACACACTACGTTTCTTGTACTTATTGTCGTTTACCATTTTTGCACTCACGCCGCATCATAGCACGAGTAGTATTAAATGAAGCATCATTGTTCGTATGGATCATGATGGACGCTCCACGTAAAGGCTTCAATTCTATCATGCCTTATGGCTCCACATTGTCTCCCACAATTAACAAAAAATGCCAAAGATGTGGACTATATTTTTCAAGCTTAGAAAAGTTCACCTTAACAAAATTGACAAGCAATCATAATTTAGATATTTCAATTGATCATTGAGTTTTGACAATCACCAAGACAAAAAATAAGTTTGTAAATATTTCATGTAACGTAACGTACGCAACAATAAGTTTTATTCCTTCATTTTAATCGCCAAGGGCTTCTTGTCCTACTTTATATAGTTGACGGCTAGACGAGTATATGATAAAGACAAATGACTTTTATAGGGGTTTTAATTTAACAACTGAGTTAGTGAAAATTCGTGGCAAGGATAAACATACGGTGAGGCCGTGAGGGCTATTTTGTTCCACATACTAGTCGGAGCCGAGTATGCAAGAAACGCAAGCAAGAATAATCACAGGTCCAAGGTTACGCATGTTTATATGGATTGAAGCTATAATGTGTGAAAAGATGTTAGTCGCTTCGTTTTGGGATAGGTAGCGTTAGTTGTATAAGTTTATCAAGCTCAAGTTTATATAATGAGCAGACTGATCAAACTCATATGCTAATATACAAGTGACTAACCTAGACAATATATTGTGAGTTTAGATGGCTAAAAAGCATCCAACAAATTTATGTAACCTTTCACACAATTAGAGCGTAAGATGTGATAACATTGTTAACACCAAAAGGTACAACCACGTTAGTATCCTCATTTTAACACCAACACCAAAAACACTCATTCACTAATAACATCCATATAGAACATCCATAATACTACCTTTTTTAAGAATCACATTTTTGTTTTATTTTTCATTTTTCATACAGATTAAATTTTATTAATTTAAATAAAAATACAAATAACATTTATACAAAAAAGTTATAATACTAAAATTAAAATAAATAAATAAAATTTACGCTTTGCTCATCCAACTTATTACTCAGGCCACTAAAAAAAAGTTACAGATTCTGTCTTCTTTGTTTGACTGCAAACACACACACAAATACCATTTCCTCCATTTTTTCCCCCATTTTATTTGCTCTTGTTATCACCATTATTCATTTTTTTTTTTCATTTTTTTTTTAAAAAAAAAAGAAAAAAAAAAGAAGCGCAATCCAACGCCGTTGGAAACCGTGGTTCGCTGGTATAGTAACGCTGGCAACGCCGACGCCACGTCGGCATAACGCGCTGCCCGGTATTTGTTGGACTATAATGTTTACTATGCCAAAAAGGTTATGAATAAAGCCTGTTATTTTTTGTTTGGGCCGCAGGCCAACAAACCCACAAGATAGAAAGCGTAGGCAGTTATATTTTAGGTTTTAGTTAAACGGTTAATTAGTTTCAAGGGTTGTAACGTTTAGTTGTGAATCGACATGTCCCTTTGATCTAACAGACATGTAGGCAACGATTCACTCAGTATAAATAGAATAGGAATTCTGTAACAATATTCAACCCATACGTTTTAATATATCAGTTATTAAAAGGGTTCACCAAATCTTCTTTGTTCTTGTTTTATTCTCAATAAACGATGTCATTCTTGTATATGATCCTGGAAGATCAGACCTTTACAGAAACTTTACATGGTATCAGAGCCGATGGTTAGATAGAGGAAGTTGGTTGCGTGGAAGATAAATAAAGAATGGACGCCGTCATACCCAAGTTATTATGAAGAATAAAGGAACCTATGCGATGGGGTTCCGGGAGGAATATGCGAGGCAGTCAAGGAGTACATAGGGATGGTGTAGATAATTGTACTATGAAGAGGCAAAGAGGGAGCAAGGAAAACCAGTTGTGGAGGCATGGAATGGCAGAGGTGCTGCAGACATTCATGGACCACAGGTTAATGCACAAGTTGATGCTGAAGTACTAGAAACACTAAATGGAACTCCAAGGAAAAGAGATAGGACTGCAAGAGATGTCAAAGTGGACGGCATATTTGGAACCAAGGCAAGGCTGGAAGGGATGATAGGCACAAATTAAAATTCGGTGATGGAGAAAAGTTAATTTATAACTTTTGAAGATAACTATGAAGAACCCGTAGGAGAAAAAGCAACCAACAAGGAATACAGAATGCAAATGGCTGTCACAAAGAAGATGGAAGACTGCAGATTCGATGATTGAAGACTTTGGCATATCAACATTAGGGGGAACTGTTGGACTATAATGTTTACTATGCCAAAAAGGTTATGAATAAAGCCTGTTATTTTTGGTTTGGGCCGCAGGCCAACAAACCCACAAGATAGAAAGCGTAGGCAGTTATATTTTAGGTTTTAGTTAAACGGTTAATTAGTTTCAAGGGTTGTAACGTTTAGTTGTGAATCGACATGTCCCTTTGATCTAACAGACATGTAGGCAACGATTCACTCAGTATAAATAGAATAGGAATTCTGTAACAATATTCAACCCATACGTTTTAATATATCAGTTATTAAAAGGGTTCACCAAATCTTCTTTGTTCTTGTTTTATTCTCAATAAACGATGTCATTCTTGTATATGATCCTGGAAGATCAGACCTTTACAGAAACTTTACATGGTATCAGAGCCGATGGTTAGATAGAGGAAGTTGGTTGCGTGGAAGATAAATAAAGAATGGACGCCGTCATACCCAAGTTATTATGAAGAATAAAGGAACCTATGCGATGGGGTTCCGGGAGGAATATGCGAGGCAGTCAAGGAGTACATAGGGATGGTGTAGATAATTGTACTATGAAGAGGCAAAGAGGGAGCAAGGAAAACCAGTTGTGGAGGCATGGAATGGCAGAGGTGCTGCAGACATTCATGGACCACAGGTTAATGCACAAGTTGATGCTGAAGTACTAGAAACACTAAATGGAACTCCAAGGAAAAGAGATAGGACTGCAAGAGATGTCAAAGTGGACGGCATATTTGGAACCAAGGCAAGGCTGGAAGGGATGATAGGCACAAATTAAAATTCGGTGATGGAGAAAAGTTAATTTATAACTTTTGAAGATAACTATGAAGAACCCGTAGGAGAAAAAGCAACCAACAAGGAATACAGAATGCAAATGGCTGTCACAAAGAAGATGGAAGACTGCAGATTCGATGATTGAAGACTTTGGCGTATCAACATTAGGGGGAATTGTTGGACTATAATGTTTACTATGTCAAAAAGGTTATGAATAAAGCCTGTTATTTTTGGTTTGGGCCGCAGGCCAACAAACCCACAAGATAGAAAGCGTAGGCAGTTATATTTTAGGTTTTAGTTAAACGGTTAATTAGTTTCAAGGGTTGTAACGTTTAGTTGTGAATCGACATGTCCCTTTGATCTAACAGACATGTAGGCAACGATTCACTCAGTATAAATAGAATAGGAATTCTGTAACAATATTCAGCCCATACGTTTTAATATATCAGTTATTAAAAGGGTTCACCAAATCTTCTTTGTTCTTGTTTTATTCTCAATAAACGATGTCATTCTTGTATATGATCCTGGAAGATCAGACCTTTACAGAAACTTTACAGTATTACCATACCTAATGCTCTTAGGCTACAAGTTTTAATGTGTAGGGTGCATGTGTGCTTGCATGACATTTATAAACAAGAATGATTTTTGCTAGATTGCTAAGTGACAATGACTCTGAACTAGTCACGCTAAAGAGAGGGTTTTACCCGATTTAAATTTGTGTAAAATGAATCCAAACATCATGAATTAGCCGGTCAAAATATTCAAAAAGCATGATTATTGATTAGCAAAGAAATGTTATGTTGATGTACAACTGAAAAAGTCCTACAATATTACGACAATGGGCTTAACGGGTTTATGCTGGTTTTGGCCCATAAGACGGACGAACCCCAATTGCATAATTGCTAAGCTAATAGTTCTTGAAGTAGAGATTTAATACTTTGAAGTACAAAATATGAAAATATGTTTATTTGATTTTATATGCTGTTAGAAATTCTTTTTCGGTGCATAAAGTACAATCTTCTCTAACAACAATATAACATGAAATTTCTCCGGGTTAGAGTTCATCGTGATTATCACCACGAGACATTCGAAGGTGAAAAAAAGAATCCCAGACTAAAGGTGTCATTGTAGCAAGATGAACGGATTGAGTCCAAAGATTAAAAGAAAAAAATGATTCATGTTAAACGAGTCATCCTTTATTTAAAACCACAAAAATAATACTTCATTGTTTGTGACTATTCACGAGGTAAAACACAAGAAATATGAAAATTGCATCGTCAAAATTTTAAAGAGTTTGAACCCATACAACAGTAGACTTAAATCTCGCAACTAGTTGGCCAAAACATCAAACACACACATGTTTAAGTGTTCAATTGAGTCGAGTCGAGTCGAGACGAATCATGAGAGAAGCTCGAGCTCAGCTAAAAAAATTTAAATTCAACTCTAGCTATATCCGAAAAACTCAATTAAATTTTAGTAATGATTCTTTCAGACCAACTAACATAAATATAGAAGATAATATTTGAGTTTGGCTTGAGTTAGGCTCGAGAAAGATTTGAATTCCATTCAAGCTGAGCTCAATAACTCGATTTATTTTAATGCATCTTTTTAAATCAATTAAGCGATTAAAATAAAAATAAGACAAATTTGAATTTCAAGCTTAAACCGAAAAACTCAATAGATTCATCAATAAGTACTAGCAGGGTACTCACGCGTTGTGGCAACGTGTACCATGTAATTAATATCTCATGCGAGCAATGTTTTCGGTTATACGATTTGTTGTGATAGTTTTTACTAATGATGATAATTGGAGGTTGAAATAAGTTTGATCAATCAAACTTCTCATATAGAAATAGTATGGTACCCGTGCGATGTTAAGATAATATATAAGCGGTGGTCGATAATAGTATGACTGTAAAAGGTCAAAGTGGTTGAAAGTGACTTATAATCGCAAGTAAACAAGTGTGATAAGTTTCATTATACTTTATACGCTATAAAAGTCTACACCACATTATTATTATTATTATTATTATTATTATTATTATTATTATTTGCAAACACCACATAATCACTAAACATGATATTTTATAATAAAAAGACGATATTTTTACAGTATCATATTGTAAAAGGTATCTGCGTGTTAAAATTATAAATTTACATATATAGACATTCTATCTCCTTTTTAACTTGTTGATATAATTAAGAAGTTTGTTAATTCAATTGTCTCACATAGATGAGTGGATAACGTTTGTAAATGAAAAGAAAACCAAATGTTCAAAGATCATGCAAGATGGTTACGAAAGATATGAATATTTATCTGTCAATTTTGAAGCTTAGTTGGATGTAGTATAATAACTTGAAATAACTTCATTAGTGACATAGAAAGAGTTATATAAATTGATCATAAGGAGGTAAAAAATATCAAAAGGTATATTATATTGCATTTATTTTAAAAACTATCACATCTTTTATATAATAAAACAAAACCCTTAGTGAGTACTTTTTCATTTTGGAAAAAAAGAATATTTCCTTATTAGGTAATATTTTGGGAAAAAAATGATATTTTCAAGTTTTTAAATTCGTTTTGTTGATATACTATACAAGTAGAAGAAAATACAAAAAATATAGATAAGATGCAGCTAACAAGTATTAAACTTTTTAAATGATTATCTTTAATTATAAAAATCTACAATTAAAAATCATAAATGAAACAAAATAAAAGTTAAATTATTAGTCTTTTAATAAATAAAAATATATCATTAAAAAAAATTTTAAAAACCCGCGCGTGCGCGGGCATTATAACTAGTTAATACGTGTAACTAAAATAAGATTTAAGATCATTTGAGGACCAAACTTTTTTTACATACCAAGGGACTAATCACCACCCTCCATCTTCCCTCCATCTTTATTTGATCTAATGGATGAGATTAATCCTAACAATTTAAAAAGCCCACTTTCATCATTTTTTTTAAAATATTAATATCTTTCAAACCGTTAATCGTTAAGCGAAAAAAAATATACCGTTACGATGAGCATTTAATTATCTTTCTATAGATATGCATTGTGATATATTTTCGACAAAAAAAATTTTTTCGTTTTTTTCACGTTTTTTTCGTGGCCGAAAAAATCACATATGATATATCATATATGATATTACATATCATATATGATATATCATATATGATATATCACATATGATATTTTTCGGCCACGAAAAAAAACGTGAAAAAAACGAAAAATTTTTTTTTGTCGAAAGTATATCACAATGCATATCTATAGAAAGATAATTAAATGCTCATCACGATGGTATAATTACTTTCGCTTAACGATTAACGGTTTAAGAGATATTTAAATTATAAAAAATGAGTGAAATATTAAATGCTTTTAATCTCAACCATTGATTTTTTTTAGATGGATGGTGGGGATGAGTCCCTTGGTATGTAAGAAAAGTTTGGTATTTAATATAACTCTACTCCTAAAATAATATTACATTATTTAAAACTAAGGAAGATATAGCACGGTTGTTTATTAAGTCAATAATTTGTATTTAGGGACGAGCAAAATCACCCAAAATCGACTCAAATCGATCGAAACCGGGCCGAAGCAAACTGAACTTATCTTATTTGGTTCGGTTTTCGGTTTCAATAGCTTTTACTTTGTTTGGTTCTCGGTTCATATTTTATCTTTATTCAGTTTACGAGTCAGGTTTGGTCAGTTCAGGTTGAGTTTGACCTGTTGCTCAACCCTATACTTGTACTAGTTAAGTTAAAAATGTTTTAATATAGTTAAAAAAATAATAATAATAAATATTGATATTACACTTAATTTACCGAAGAAATTGGAACACCTGACACCATTCTACATTTTGTAACCTCAATCTTCAAACGACACCGTTGAACTTTACTTTAGGAGTTTAGGCTTTCACTTTCATTTTATTTCTTGATTTTATCATATTTTAAATGTTCCAATATATCATTTATTAGCGGATTTTATTTTAATGTTACATAACTTAATTTGTGCCCTCAACTTTTAGTCTTAGGAAGGTTGGTGTGACCACTTCAAACGGACAAATGGATAAGTGTTCAGATTACCCGGGAGGGCGAGCCTTTTAACTCATATGTACGCGGCCTAACAGGGTTTCCCCGTGACGTACCCGGCCCTTCCCTGGTCACCCCGAATGTATACTTATTGAGGTTTGAACCATTGATCTCTTGTGAGGAAGTCAAGAGCCTTTTGCCGTTAGGACATTTGTCGGTAGTTCTTTAAGGTTCTTGTGTATAACTTTGTAGTAGATTGTTGTTTTCGTCAGTTGTTTGATATACAACACTTCTAGAATTCACAAATGGAATTGGTAGAAGGCAACAACAAACTCAGAATTCATATGAAATTGAGAAATGAACTCGAAAGGATTATTGTTAGATTTGGCGGGAAAATGTGAATGTTAGTTAGATGGTTGTTATGGAGTGAAAGAGATAACAGAATCAAAGAGGAAGAGAGATTTTTATTCAACAAAAGCATAATAGAAATGATTACAAGTGAGAAGTATATAAAAGAGGAAAATGGCGCCAAAGTTTGTTAGGGTGTTTGGTTAACTGAGGGAGTTAGTCACGTGCACCTCACACACACAGTCTAGGACTGGTCATGTGCACCTCACGTGCCACTCTGTTAATCCAAACACTCTTGCCAGTGTCATTGTTTAGTTGGCGCGTGAATATGTTCCATATGCACATGAGGTTCTGATAATATCCCTTATGTTAAAAAGCCTGAAGCTGTCTTTCAGTTGAATGATTATGATATAAAGTATGCGTAATCATTGTCTGGTTTTCTTCCCACTATTTTGTATTCAGTACATCTTGTACGTTGGTTTTGTCAGCTAACTTTCTTGTCGTGTTAATCCAAACACATTTCGTATACTTTTCGCAAGATACAATATGAATTATTGTTTGCTTTTGTGTCTGCAGACGACGAGGAAAGAGAACAGCTTGCCAAGGAGATATCAAAAGACTGGAGCACTGGTACTTCTGAGTTCTAACAAGAGCTTATTTTGCCATTTTTGTATCCTTTTATTTATTTTGTATGTTCACGTAACTATTGTTATGCTCGTTAATATGTGCAGTATTCGAGCGAAGCATTAGTACATTATTTCTTACTGAATTGGTTCGAGGTCTGTCTCTGATACCCAAATACTTCTTTGAGACAAAAGTTACTGTAAGTATTTGATGCGAGCTCTTTTTTACTGCATTCTCTAGGCAATTATTCTGTGATCTAATATGGTGAAGGGGATTATGATGCAGATCAATTATCCATTTGAGAAGGGTCCTTTAAGCCTCCGTTTTCAAGGAGAACATGCCCTCCGACGTTATCCAACAGGAGAGGAGCGTTGTATTGCCTGTAAACTTTGTGAAGCTGTAAGTTCCACTTTCATCAACATAATCTTTATCGATAAAATAAGCCTTGCTGGTATACAAACGGGTCAGACAGGAAACATTATGAAGTTTATTAAAAAAAAAGTAAAATAGGCTGAGTTTCGCGCAAAATGTATTTCTTATTCATACAACCTCTTAACGGCATTTTGTTATAAGAATTCTGATTGCTGTGGGAACTTTGTAGCCTTTTTAATCATAGTTTATTCTTTGATATTGAAACAATATAAATGAGAAAAAGTGTTTGCTCAAATGTTGACACGTTGTTGTATCTCTAATTTTAGCATATAACATATAGTAATAGTGATTGTGCATCAGATATCCCCAGCTCAAGCTATTACCATAGAGGCAGAGGAACGAGAAGATGGCAGCCGCAGGACAACAAGGTGAGAATTATTCTTGCCACTAGTGTTGTATTTCAGTTAGTGGCCTCGTTTGTGTAAATTATGTAGGATTGTGATAAGCTCATGGCTGGGTAAGCCATAAAGCGCTCTGGGTTGGCTATGGATTACCCAGAGCAAGGCATAAGCCTTGGCTCAGTTCCTACAGGCTATGAGTGTTAACTAGGTTCGTATAAAAATAATAAAGATTTATTACAGTTCTTTTTACTGTGCTTATACTCTAATCTTGGTGTTCTCCCAAACCATTGAAAATGCACAATCAAGTTCACAATTGTTGAATTTGACATTTTTTTGTTACTTTTTCGTTAAATTTCAATGATCTTGGGGTTAGGGTCAGCCAGTCAGTCATCTGATGTGCACATGTTTTCAAATAGCATCTTCTTAATCTTGTTCTTGAATGGATTATGCAGGTATGACATTGATATGACAAAGTGTATATACTGTGGATTCTGCCAAGAAGCATGTCCTGTACGTTGATGCAATCGTGGAAGGGCCCAACTTTGAGTTTGCTACCGAAACTCATGAGGTAATTGAATCTCTCATTATAAGTAATCTTGCATATGTGACACGAATTATAGACGCAGATATCCTGATCCTTGTAGGAACTCTTGTACGATAAGCAGAAGCTGCTTGAAAATGGGGATAGATGGGAAACCGAGATTGCTGAGAATCTTAGATCTGAGAGCCTCTATTGGTAAATTGGTTTTTGGGTTGTAACCTCCCCTCTTTTGGGACGATGAGATGAATAAAGTGACTTTGGTCCTTCGCTAGTTCGCCGTGAAGTATATTAATATGCAATGCCAGAAGATGTCGTCCTCTTTGAAATGCGAAAAGAGAATTCCGAGATATATATTCATTTTTATGAAATTTTACGTTTTGTATTTTAAGACCAGTACATTCGGTTACATACATACATACTTCTTTAGATAAATAGAAAAGTCACAGTTCACCTAGAATACACAAAATCTCAACTATTCACCTCAACAACGGTTTATATTATTTCCCTTCTGTAATTTAACATTCAAACATGTGTGATAGCAGCTATCGAAGAAGACATCCTATGGAATTGTGAACTTCATCTACTTTGTTACTCTCAAAGTTAGCACAGTTCTTACTGAATTTTTTTGTGAAACGCATGGCCGCATGTTACCTCCTCTGGAAATTCAGTTTTGATATACAATATGCAAATAGAGAAGCAAGAACGATGGGATATAGTGCAAGAAGAACATAAGCTAGCGGCAACTGATCATGATGAAACCCAAAGTAATCTCTCAAGAACACTTCGACTGATTTAGTTTCTCCAAACACTAAGATGTCCTTTTTTATATCACCATACTGAGAAGTAAGCATTGCATTAAGTGACCATGACGTAGGAGTCAGATAGTAAAGCCATATCCACCAATTCGGAATTTTCTGCAAGAAAGCAATAATAAGTTCCACAAAACTGTTCAAGTCCTCAGTTCCATCATGTATGCATGAAGAATACACTTTGGGTGACTTTGGACTGATTTCACTGCATCGACCCGTTTAATTTTTAGCCAACGTTTTTTATTTAGCCNCTCAAGAAGTTCTTGGTTACGTTCATAATTCTTCGGGTGGTGATTCCACTCCATCTTCTCATCCTATAATTTCCGACTCTTCACCTTCTCTCACTCCGTTTGAGGGAAGTGATTTCCTTTTGGAAGAGGTCGAAGCTTTTCTCAAAAGTGATTCAGTCCCAGATGGAATTGATAACAATGAGATTGATCTGGAGGGAGATCTTCTTCTCCTCGAGAAATTGTTGAATCAGGACAATTCTCCTCCCCTCCCTCCCGTAGAACTTCATAATGAGGAAATCAAGTCAGTTGAGAAAACTGAAGAATTTCCCGAGGTTGAACTCAAGGAATTACCTCCTCATCTCGAGTACGCATTTTTGGAGGGTGATGATAAATTGCCCGTCATAATTGCTAACGACTTAAGTGTGGAGGAAAAATCTGCTCTCATAAAGGTCTTGAAGTCGCACAAGCAAGCAATTGCTTGGAAACTCTCCGACATCAAGGGTATTAACCCTGAATTTTGTACTCACAAGATTTTAATGGAGGATGACTTCAAACCGGCAGTCCAACATCAGAGACGGGTGAATCCAAAAATTCATGAGGTTATCAAACAAGAGGTTTTAAAACTTCTTGATGCCGGATTGATTTATCCCATCTCGGATGGTCCTTGGGTTAGTCCCATCCACTGCGTTCCAAAAAAGGGTGGCATTACTGTTGTCACGAATGAAGATAACGAGTTGATTCCAACTCGATTGGTTACTGGGTGGCGAGT
>LBNU01026945.1:11574-22838 GCA_014162995.1 Artemisia annua | reverse complement strand
ATTTTAAGTTTTTCGAATAGTGATTTTATCCGATTTTATTAATTTATCCGTTTCTAGTAAACTTTCTTTTTCTAGTTGTTTCTTTGTACGGTCAATTTTCCTTTTTTTATGATATGTTAATCAACATCTAGTTATTATTATTAGGTCTAGTTTCCACCTAAAGTTCTGATAATGCATCCCTTTAACTTAAGCATACGTAAACGTTGTCCCCTCTGGGTACCAGGACTATTTAGAGTGGATCAATTCAAAAAGTGCCAACCTTTCCACATAGCAAATTCGAAAATAATCATGAGCATATGTTGAGGGTATTCATTATAAAATCCAAAACCCAAAGTTAACAAAAGTTGTACACCTCTTACACACTATTTAGATATTTTCTATTAAATTTTTATTAAACGCATCAATAGGATAAGTCATGGAGTTCAAGTGACTAAGGATAGTGAAAAACTCGCCTATATCCGCCTAAACCGGAGGATCTACCCAAGGACATCACCAATAGTTAGTAATTAGAAGTCCTTAGGATGATATAACAAAAGGAGAAAGAATGAAAGAGAAAGAAGGTGAAGAATTAAAAAGAAAATGAATGAAAAGGGTGAAAGAAATAGCCTCCAATTTTATCAACCATAAGTCAGACACCGGGTTCAATTCATATGCTACTGGTCGTTGCTAAGGCGACACCGTATTCGAAGATAAAAGACTCATGGGACCCAGTACGCAATGCACCTAACCTTCTTAGCCACTCAGGCATCTCTAAAAGATGTTTGTTTCATTCTATCACGGGAACCACTGTAATCTATCGATCGTCTATTAGAGATGATGATATTGAAACAGGAGGCCCTCTGCCATGCCTTCCGATAGGAAACCAAATGCTACACTTATCGAGGTCTAGAGCCACGAGATAACAAAAAAGATTCTTTAGGAACACAAAAATCTTCTACACTAGTGTCTTGCATCATTGGACACTAAGTGTAATATCGAGTCCTTCGCAGACTTGCAATCTGCCTTTAACGTTTATGAGGATTTACTTATGTACTCTCGAATGATTGAACGAAATCCTGCCAGGGTCAACATCAAACAGCCCTGACAGCAGTGCACTTCGAGTGACCTTGTGGATTACGCTTAGTGTGTCAATGGTTTCAAACGGTCTACAGCGTGGGGGATCTCCAGCGACTCACCTAATCGTGGGTGCGTATGCATGTCTGTGTAAGCCCTCTAGGGGGTATCCGATTAGGAACGGCCTTGGTAAGGATTAGAAGGAATCTTCATCCTATACTGTTGACGAATTCTAACTCCAAACCTGTAAGTACCGGATGTTTTATTGCTAACTGTTTCATTTCAGGTACAACAACCATCCTGAACACCGGCTTCCACATGCTCATACTTACATCTCAACAAAATGAAAGCTCTCATGAAAGATCGAAGCAACATGAATGTCAAAGATAGATTCCTTGCCAAAAGAATCTACAAAAGTGATAAAGACAAATGATCTTAAGCAACACACCGTCTAAAGAAGGATTCTACGTCAACACAAAGAACCTTCACATATGAAAAGAGAGCTCCTCACTTATGAAAGTTTTAACCGTCAAAGATGTATGAGCATGTCGGAATGATGCAGATCCACTGGAGTCGAAGAAAGTGACGAATGGCAGATTATCACATCAGATTGATCACTATCTCATCAAGCAAAGATAAAGAACAAAGAACGATGAATCATTTATACATAATCATTTTTGAAGACGTCCAAAGCTATGAATGCCACAACTAAAGTGCAAAGACAGAAGACGTCAAGCAACCTCAAATGACCGTGACTAACATCACTTCTTCAACAACCGATCCTTAGGGGGAGATTGTTAGAACCTAAGTTTATCAACATTTAATCAAGTCTCGGTTATTTCATCATTTGTAATAGGTTGCTAAGTTATCTAATCATGTAATGTTTAAGGGTAAGCCCTTTACTCGTCCAATGGGCCTAAAGCCCATACGAATTAGAGAAGGGAAGAGAAGGGAATGTTGCCCTAGCTCTTCACCTATAAATAAGACATCTATGTAATGCTTACTCTTGTTGGTTATTTCATTTACATAAGGAAACTCTTGCACTTTTATTCTTCATATTTGATCTAATCAACCAAACTTTATTTCTCATCTTATTTCTACCAAATCTATACTTGTGTTTACAATATATAGAAGTGTGTTAAAATTCTACTCCAGCAATATTCGGGTCAGAAACAACCTACCATAGAAGCGAATGTTCAAATTCTACTCCAGCAATACAGAATTTGGAATAAAAGACGGCTTGGTTATATTAGGCCTTTTATACTACAATCAAATAATTAATAATGTTTTTTGAGGGTAGAATTGTTTTCGTGGGGGGAGACACAGACAAGACACACAAACAAATTACATTATTATTTCTTGACTTCACACATAAAATTACATGCCAACACTTATTTATCATACATCAATAACTACTAGAAGAACGTAAAAGCATAACTGACACAACATAACTGATATAAACTACTAAAATAAAACTGCATAAGTAAATTGCCAATTCAAATTCAAACATGGTCTTCATGTTTCAGCTTCCATCTTCACTTATGACTTGTGTTTATCATCAACATTTACACATACGATATACCCAAAACATATTTCAAATCCTAAGGATTGTGTAACCCAGATCTCTTGAAAACACGAATTTGCAATGGACCGTCGATGTGAAGATTAATCGAGATCCTGTACCTTGGGACTTTGTTTTCATCACTCAACTTGAACATGAAGCAACCTAACAGGACAGATGAGAAGATCTTCAACTGCCTATATGCAAAATCTCGACCCAAACAAGTACGTGGTCCGGCCTGGGCATGAGCACAAAATAGAAGTATTGCTTATTACAACGAAAATGTGTCAAATATTCCTCATATGACAAAAAATAATAAAAAATTTTATCAGTAAACTTAATAGCTTCTAATAATAGATTTCTAAAAAAACAAGCCATTGGAGTTGAGTGACAGAACACAATGATACAGTGAATTGTACTCCATGTTTTATGATAATTAGAAGTTGTATAGTTATATTTAACACGATATGAACAAATAGTACGACACCAACCTGAAAAGCTGTAAACTTGTAGGGGCTCTCTGTACGGAAGCGACCATTGCGATCAATCCATCTTTCTGGTTTGAACTCATGTGCATCGTCGCCCCATATGAACTTCATCTTTCCCATAGCATACGGTGTGAAAGCTACGACATCTCCTTTTTTAACACTACAACCATCTGGTAGAACATCATCCGAGAAGCATATCTTTGGATCCTGCATTGTTTGCAATCATAATACAGTATGTCAATGTTGTTAGCGATTCTAAATACCAAACAATTTTTAGATGTGGCTTTAATAGTGTAATAGATGTTCTTAAAGAATTATTCGGCTCATTATGTTGTTGGGTATCATAAAAGTAAACGTGGCCATTTTGAGTCGATTTTAGTCACACTTTATCTACCACGAATGAAATCAAATGATGTTAAAAAGTTGACTTACGGGCGGAAAGGTCAAACGGTAGAACACTAGAAAGTTGGACAAATTTAAATCTCGATGAAATGAACAAAAATGTTTGCAATTCGATCTGACCCACATGCTATAACCCTTGATAGGAGGAAAAACCATATTTTTTTTTATCAGACCAGTCAATTGTCGTAACTTTTTACCAATCTATGAGGAAAATATGTTTTTCTTTGAATCATCATGGTTTTTGACATTTTGATAAACTAATTCACAGGGTTTAAACCCAACGCCTCACAAACTTAAAACCAGGTAAAACCCTGCTCCCTTTTCAAGAGATTCGCGTGACCGCTTCAGGTTTTGTTTTCACCTAGCTTAACTTAATATCTTTCACATTTTAGTTAAATAGTTGATTCACTTACAAATTTGAATCGAGTTGAACAAATAACATAATATGCTTTGTAGCAGATCACGATCCTACGATCTCACCTCCTATCCTAAATCCTGCTCCGATTGTATGTTATTTATGATCCTACTCCAACTTCTGCACATATTTGTAAATTAGGATTGTAGGATCGAACAATCATAAGCATGATCTTAATAACAATGTGAATTTCTTGTTTGTTTTTATTGATATCAATTTCTGTCAATTTTAGGTAGAATAATTATTAGACGGAAGGAATGAACCTTACATTGGCATATTACAATGCTACGAATATAAATTAGAAGCGAAGTGTAAGTGTTATCCATCTAAATCACTTTCGATAACATAAAGTTGCATCTAAATTAATTAAGGGTATAATTGGCATTTCATGTCTAACCTTTTATTCCGGATACTTTAGTTGTTAAATGTATAAATAGTTCATCACATGTATGCAACTGTTTCTAGCCTTCTTCATGACAACCTCAAAATGTAAAAGTCGTGAAGTTTAAACGTGAGACCTTTTGAGACATATATTAAGGTGCCTTACCATGCCACTAAGCCGCATTGGTGTTGTTGGACATTGGTTAACAACTAATTCGATATAATTTTCTTAGTTCAAGCAATTTTGTCACTATTTAAAAGTTATAACCAATAATATATAATTGTAGCAAGTAATATTCTTTAGTTTATTTGTCATTAGGAAGAAAACGAATATCAACCCTGCACAAGAGTAACACTACCGGCCGCTTCCAAAAGGTTCGTCCACCAAAATCAAAATAGTGAGAATTAAACACGAGTAGAAAAAAAGTTGCATACCACCGGTAACGCCGGATAAAGCCTGATAGTTTCTGTCAAAGCTGCATGAAGATATTGCATCTTCTCGAGCGTGGCCTCGCTAACACGAGCAGCAAATTCGGCAACATTTGTAATCTCTTCGTTCATGTTTATTGCTTCTCTTATTTCTTTTGCTACCTTATCTTGAACTTCAGGATGTTTGCAAAGCTCGTAAATGAACCAACACATAGAAATCGCTATAGGATCTTTACCGGCAAGTACAAAGTTTATGATTACATCTCTCAAGTACTTTGGATCATTGTCATTGATTTGCACAAACCTTGATAGGATGTCTTGTTTTTTAAGCTGCAAATTCCATATATGAACCAAGGTTGATTATATAACAATGCTTTTATGCCCTCGTGCGGATATGATTAGATCAATATTGGGTGGCAAAAGTTTATACTTTATACTATGTTGAAGCTTTCTTATCCAAGAAACGGCTTGACTTTTGGGTCAAACAGTCAAACCCTGATATGGGAGTCTTTTTGACATAAATAAACATTCAAATTTTAGGTATATTTAAGGTCATGAAGAAAAAAACAACTTACCAAAGAATCATCCGTTGACTTCTGCATTTGTGCAATCTTGATCTGGATCACCTTATAAATGAACTCATCAACCACTTTCATATTTTTCTTTAGTTTTGCTTCACTTCCAATATTCAAAAACTTTTTGATCTTCCATGATATGTCAATATATCTGCTAACAGTTTGCGCGTTTGCATCATCAAATGCACGGCTGAATTTAACACCTTCTTCATTTGAACCATTCATGTTGTCAAGTTCAATTCCAAAACCAACTCTAAATATCGAGTCCGTAGTTGCTTTCATGAACAAGTCCTGTACAATATTAGGTAATCCCTTGTGATGAGATCCAATGCTGATAATCAAAAGGGTACGTGTCAGATGTTACTGACTGGATGAAAAACTTACATTTATATCGATTATTTGGTTGCTGTTTGCTGCTTCTGAAAACATGTTTCCGAGTTTTATTGCATTCTCTGTGAAGATTGCACTGCTAAAATCTCTAAGTATTTTTGTAGAAAATTCGTGGCTAGATACCTTCCTTTGTTGTCGCCATTTTTCTCCATCGACTGTGAATATTCCTTCACCAAGTAGTTCCTTCATTAGGTTGTGGGTATGCGCTCCCTGGAATATTTGCACAATTGTAATATTAGTAACAAAAACTACCCTATATTATAATTATAAGATGTTGGTTTTACCATAATATTTTTGTAGCCAAATTTACAAACTTGATAAATGTCAAGATGTTGGTCTTGGTTTTACCATAATATCGAAGATAGAAATCATTACATGTTGGACAGGATGCTTATTTAGCATGGCAATTGGCAAATAGATGGACTTTACGATTTTACGATCTTCAGAAGGATGTTAACATAAATTTTTTCAGGATGGTCGTCGTACACATTTTTCTTACGTGAAGTCTAAAATTTGCACCATGTAGAACTTTTAGGCTAAACTAAAGTTGCACCTTAAAAACATGAACTAGTACAAAAAAATAATTGGGTGTTATACGTATCAACAAACGATACTTTTCGATAAACATTACAATTTGTGATCTTATATCGGGTGTGGTCGTGCCACGCACCCAAGTGGGTCGGTCCATGCAAACAAGCTCGAAGGTTATATATACTTTAAAAGTGTGTGGCAACAATTTATTTTGTTCAAGTTTATGTAACATACTTCTAAATAATGTCTTGATTATGCAACATTTTTTTTGCAAGTGCAACGTACTTTGCAGTATAATAATGTTTCAATTAGCATAACAAAATTGGTGAATAAATGACCAACTTTTCTTCAATATTTACATGTTTATACGTGAATAGAAAAAATAAGCTAGTAACACGTAGTACTACATACATATTGCATAAACGTGATATAAAAATGTGTTGATATAACAGAACACTATTGAAAGTGTATAGATGTTGCATCCAATTATACTACACTTAATAATATCGAACGAGGGGTCATACCTTGCCATAATTTTCGAAATTGGTCTTGAGGATATACTCCACATTTGCTGGATCAGATGTATAGACATCGGCGTGGAAAAGGCTAGTCACTCGGTAAGTTTTGTATTTTTCCGCGAGATCAGTCATGTAATGGTGCAATCTGTTGTAGTTGATGAGCAAATCAAGTACAGTCCCCCCAATGGGGTGATACTTTTTACCATGTTTTTTATTGCAAATATAGAGGACAACAACAAGAAACAATAGAGCTGTGATTATTGGAAAAAAGATTGAATTTGAATCCATTGAAGTCGATGTTATTGTAAATGAGAGGGAATATATGCTTCTCTCAAATAGCTTGGGGCTATTTATAGTGCAGATATTTGTCCATTTTACGATGGGGAGTGATATTTCCACGGAAGCTTTTGACGCATCCACATAATTTTAATGGCAAATTACAATTATGTCCCCAAAACTTAGTTAACCCAGTTCTTTAAATTATATCCCCCAACACCCGCTTACTTACGTTTCACTATTCGGGCTTGTTTGTTTCTCCCCCAATTGCATCACAAGTAACATTGCAATCGAGGAACTTTTTACTAGTATTGATTAATTTGATTATTATTACTATTTTACCTTTTTTTTGCAATGTAAAAAACATTTATATACTTCATGCTTTAAGTCAATAAGTCACCATGATCAATGATTGCGAATGTCTTAGAATAAAAATTGACGAACCACTGTTGATCAAGAAAACATTCAATAATCACCATAATAAATTTTCACGTTTGAAAACGATTGTAGAAAAAAGTAATCCAGTTTTCACTCTAACACATACATGATATATGAATTATTATTCACTAATATATTATTCACTAATATATAGATAAATAGATTTGGAAGAAATGTGATTTGAAAAAATGTAAAATTGATAATTATCTTAACGATATCTTTTCTATATTTAAATTTAAATTACGTCTATATAAACATAGTTATCAACCATAATTCATTAATACATACTGCGATTTAAAATGTCAAAGGTTTACTCAATATAGTTTTTAAAAATATATATTGTGGTCATTCATATATTTTTTTTTATAACATACCTTATACTGTGTTAATATTAATATTATTATTGATGTCATGCAGATACATTGCTTTTGTAATTGGAGTTTACTATGAGAATCACTAAAAAAAACACCAAAGATAGAGTAACATATAACAAAGAAACTGTCAATGATTACGATTTGAAAGTTAATGATACAAAGAAAATGCATAATTCTGATGTTGTTAATTTTGAACTAAAACCTATTAAAGATTTGAGGGAAAGTGATCGGTGTTTCTCAAATGATCCTTTTTTTTATTGTTACCGTCCAACATGTTATGGGTATTGTCAATGTGAATGCAGAAGCGATGAATATATTTGCCTAATAAACGCTTGCAACAGTACATCTGAAGAAGAGGTATAAATAGATGTTTTTAATTTCATTGTAGTTCTTTTTTTTTAAATAAAAATAATTAGTTTTATGTTCAAAATTTCTATTTTTCCAGGCTTGAGCAAAGTGGGAAAGAAACTACAAAAACATATGGAACTTAAAGTCGTTGACATAATTGAGAATTCAACAAAATGGATGATAATTAATGTTTAAGTTTTAAAGAAATATGTTTGCATATTACAACTATATTATGGTTTTGTTTATGTCTTTATTGTGTTTCGTTTGCATATCAGAATTACATGCGTTTATTATATTATGATTTATTATATTATATTATTTTACTCACATATTATGAGCACATTGATCTAAAACTTTAAATAAATAAAAAAAATAGTTTCTAAAACACACGTATATATTCATTTTAAATAACATCTAGAACAATTATATGTTGCATGATTGTAAACAATAATAATAATAATAATAATAATAATAATAATAATAATAATAATAATAATAATAATAATAATAATAATAATAATAATAATAATAATAATAATAATAATAATAATAATAATAATAATAATAATAATAATAATAATAATAATAAAGAAATCAAATATTCTTCATTTATAATTCGAGCCTTCCCAAAAAAAAAAAAAAAAACTTTGATGAAATCTTTCTCAAATTTCTATCATATCTGTGAGAAAGTTCATTTTTCTCTCCACAATTGTCCTTATTTTGCCAAGTACAATTTCGAGCTTTGCCATCATTTCACAGTCTTTTTGATTCAACAGCAGATTATATAGTAAACCTTGGTCATGTAGTTTTGACTTGGGTAGCTTGCTTATTTCATCCATAATGGTATCTCTTGCATTTCCATCCGCTAGCATCTCTCTCATGAGGGACGTAATACGCTTGATAGTCCTCATATCAGCTTCAATATCTAGGTTAATTAGATCGATAAGTTGTTGTTTTAGAGCCATTACTGACGTTTTGGTAAGAATGGTTTAGTTAAGAGTATATTTGTAATTTGATGTGAATTTGGTTCAGTGTGTAGGAGTTATTTAAGGTGTGAGAAATGGTAGCTGCATAGTTGTGAAAACGTTTGAAATCCAGTATTTATTATATGACTTAAGTTTAACAAGTTTTGAAAGAAAAGTTATTAGGTGAGTTAAGTTAATGTTATGGACACGTTTTTTGAGTTTGTTTATATTCTCAAATACATTCGTTAATTCATTAATTAAATGACTTAAATGTAACAAGATTTGGGATAGAATTTATAAAATTTAATGTTTGGCCAGGCGTGTTGAGTTTATTTATATTCCCAAATGTTATAATTAATTAATTGTTCTTTACACGGATTGTATTTCATATGTGATGTGTGTCGTCTCGATTATGATGCACGTAATTACTTTCTCATCAAGTGTATGGCGTGAGACTTTGTCATCTTTATTTTAAAGTTATTATAAAAATGAATTAAGGTCATTATTGTTATTTATGGTTGTTTAATAATCTATTTTTAAGAATATGCTTATGTTAATCGGAAAGGTTCTCTATCAGAAACAGTGATTGTTATATAACGCCCACATTTATCTTTCTTCATATATTCCGATGAAGTAACTATGATACTGATGGACCTATTTGGTGGTTGTCTATCAGAAACACGTGACTCGGCTCAGAACCAACAGGTAATTGTCACACAAGCTGACCACTTGTGAATGGCCAACCGTAACAAAGATAACCTGGAAGTCTAAGACCAACTCAATGAAATCCTGGAGAGTATAGTGTTTCCCCGGGTCGTTAAAGTCCCAACGAGGCTGAAATTGTGTTTTGGAAAACGTTTATGGGANAAAAAAAAACTTTGATGAAATCTTTCTCAAATTTCTATCATATCTGTGAGAAAGTTCATTTTTCTCTCCACAATTGTCCTTATTTTGCCAAGTACAATTTCGAGCTTTGCCATCATTTCACAGTCTTTTTGATTCAACAGCAGATTATATAGTAAACCTTGGTCATGTAGTTTTGACTTGGGTAGCTTGCTTATTTCATCCATAATGGTATCTCTTGCATTTCCATCCGCTAGCATCTCTCTCATGAGGGACGTAATACGCTTGATAGTCCTCATATCAGCTTCAATATCTAGGTTAATTAGATCGATAAGTTGTTGTTTTAGAGCCATTACTGACGTTTTGGTAAGAATGGTTTAGTTAAGAGTATATTTGTAATTTGATGTGAATTTGGTTCAGTGTGTAGGAGTTATTTAAGGTGTGAGAAATGGTAGCTGCATAGTTGTGAAAACGTTTGAAATCCAGTATTTATTATATGACTTAAGTTTAACAAGTTTTGAAAGAAAAGTTATTAGGTGAGTTAAGTTAATGTTATGGACACGTTTTTTGAGTTTGTTTATATTCTCAAATACATTCGTTAATTCATTAATTAAATGACTTAAATGTAACAAGATTTGGGATAGAATTTATAAAATTTAATGTTTGGCCAGGCGTGTTGAGTTTATTTATATTCCCAAATGTTATAATTAATTAATTGTTCTTTACACGGATTGTATTTCATATGTGATGTGTGTCGTCTCGATTATGATGCACGTAATTACTTTCTCATCAAGTGTATGGCGTGAGACTTTGTCATCTTTATTTTAAAGTTATTATAAAAATGAATTAAGGTCATTATTGTTATTTATGGTTGTTTAATAATCTATTTTTAAGAATATGCTTATGTTAATCGGAAAGGTTCTCTATCAGAAACAGTGATTGTTATATAACGCCCACATTTATCTTTCTTCATATATTCCGATGAAGTAACTATGATACTGATGGACCTATTTGGTGGTTGTCTATCAGAAACACGTGACTCGGCTCAGAACCAACAGGTAATTGTCACACAAGCTGACCACTTGTGAATGGCCAACCGTAACAAAGATAACCTGGAAGTCTAAGACCAACTCAATGAAATCCTGGAGAGTATAGTGTTTCCCCGGGTCGTTAAAGTCCCAACGAGGCTGAAATTGTGTTTTGGAAAACGTTTATGGGAAGAGTGATTAGGAATAGTAACCAGATAAAGATTTTGATTGATTATTACACTACTGATT
>LBNU01026942.1:2763-15263 GCA_014162995.1 Artemisia annua | reverse complement strand
TAATAATAAAATATAAATAATAATAATAATAAAATAATATAATAACTAATATAATAATAATTAATAATATAATAATATAATAAATATGAATAACTATATATAATATTATAATAATAATAATATAATAATATTAATAAAATAATAGATTAATAATAATAAATAATAATAATAATCTAATAATAATAATAATAATAAATATACAAGAATAACTACATTAAAATAATAATAAATAATATAATAATAATAATAGATAATAATAATAATAAATAATAATATAATAATATAAAGATAATACTATAATAATAATAAACAAATAATAATAATAATAATAATAATATAGAAATTAATAAAATAAAAAATAATAATAACATAAGATTAAAATTAAAATATTAAAATAATTAATAATAATAATAATAATAATAATAATAATAATATAAAATAATAATAATAATAATAATAATAATAATAATAATATAATAATAATAATAGATCAATAATAATATAATACATAATATATAATAATCATAATAAAATGCAATAATTATAATAATAATAATCAATAATAATAATAATATATACATAATAAATAATAATAATAATAATAATAATATAATAATAATAATAATAAATAATAAATAGATAATATACTAAATAATAAAATAATAATATAGATAATAATAATAATATATAATAATAATAATAATATATTAATTAATAATAATAATAATAATAATAATAATAATAATAATAATAATAATTTAAAAAATAATAGATAATTATATAATAATAATAATAATAATAATAATAATAATAAATGAATTAATAGATAATAATACATAACAATAATCAATAATAATAATAATAATAATAATAAAATAATATAAAAATTAATAATAATAATAATAATAATAATATAATAATAAAGAAATAATATAATAATAAGTAATAATAATAATAATAGATAAGTATAATAATAATAATAATAATAATTATATAATGAAAATATAATAAATAATAGATAATAATAATAAAATATAATAATAAATAATAATAATAATAATAATAATAATGATAATAATGAATAATAATAAAATAGATAAATATAATAATAATAATATAATTAATAATAATAATAATGAATATATAATTAATAATAATAATAATAATAATAATAATATAATAATAATAATAATAATAATAATAATAATAATATAAACTAATATAATAATAATAATAATATATCAATAATTAATAATTACAAATATAATAATAATAATAATAATAATAATAATAATAATATAATATAATAATAATAAAATATATTAATAATAATATAAATAATAAAATAATAATAAAATAATAATAATAATAATAATTATATAATAATAATTATAATAATAAGTATATAATAATAATAATAATAATAATAATAATATATAAATAATATAATAATAATAATAATAATAATAATACATAATAATAATAATAATATAATAATAATAATAATAATAATAATAAAATAATAAAATAATAATAAGTAATTAATAAAATGAATAATAATATAATAATAATAATAATAATCAATAATAAATAAAATAATAATAATTAAATGAGTGAGTTCCATTATTCCCCTCCAACATCCCTAAATATTTGAGCTCGCTTTCGGCCTTTCTAGGTCCTATCCCATAAGCCCTCTAATTTACCATGACAGCAAAAAACATCTCACAATTCAAAAATAATAATCACTAAAACAAATTTACCCATGACATACTCTTATAAGATCTAAAACCCTAAAGACATCCTCAAATAGTTCCTTCTTTCTTTTTTAATCTTTAAAAGAATCTTTAAGATATTGGCGAATCATGTTTAGTTGACCTGAAAAGCATTCAAATTCTAATCTTTCAATGTGGTCTGTAATTGAGCAAATGAGCAATCTTAATGAATCCTTCATAAGGCTGTATTTGGTCAAAAATAGATTATACATGGTTTACTACGAAACTCGAAGTTTAACAATCATGTAGAAAATTGTAATAGCCTAATAGGATTGAGCTATTTCTATGTCATGACCAAAAACTTGAAATAAGAGTTGAGGTATGTGAAGAATTCAACATAGAACAAAAGCTATAACTTTTAGTGTAAATAATATTTGTTCAATGCTTACACAATATATATATATATATATAGATATATTGTCTGATGAAGAACAATCGGCTAGATTAAGCATCATTTATCAACCTTCATTGCGGGCTTCAGTCTATTTTGTAATAATATATTCTAACACTTTAGGTGACCATGTACCAATAGTAACATTTGTCTATCAAAATCCCTCATGTAACAATTAAATCCAATGCTTATTTCTACAAAAATAAATACGGAGTAAGTAGATAAACTTAAACCTATTCTCAATTGAAAACCAAGAAATTAAAGTCACCTGCTTTCTAATCCAATCATATTGATGGATACCATGAGCAGACGTAAATAAAAAGAAACATGAATACCGCATTTGTCATCTCAAATGCCCTCCACTGTGCAAACAACTACCTGAAAAAAAGATAAGCTGAGTTAGATTTCTATGTCATGGCCCCCGACTTCAGATAATTTAGGGAAGAAACACGTATGACAACTACCTAGAAATCTACAATGAGAAAGAGTCGTTCAATATGGACAACTCATAAGCAATATGGATGGGATAGGATGAACTTGTATCAGAGACTCACTTATTATTCCAATAAAAAATTGACACCTATTCAAAAATGACCTCACTCAAAACCCTCTTTTAATAGATTAGCCCATAGTTGTACGCAAGACGAGTTTTCTTTGTAAATTTACATGATGTTTCTTTATTCTGTTGACAGCTGGTTAGATTTCAAGACGAGTTTCCTTTGTAAATTATCTGGAGGCTAGTGAAGTTCCGAAAGATGATACCAAGAAGCTAAAACTGTTTAATGAAAGATCATCTGCAACTTCTTTGACTAATTCTGCTTATAATTTTGCAACTCCCACAAAGTCAACAAAGCCAGGAAGTGGTCGAACTTCTACTCATACCAGTGGTCGTAAAAGTTCTTTATCTGAAGAAAAGACACGAACTAAGAAATTAAAGCCCAGCAGGTCGACTCAGGACTCAGACCATGGTTCGGAACATTCTGGTGAGAAGAAAAAAAAGAGAGAGAAAGATGTGGCTTGAGATATGTATCTTAAGCTGTTGTTTACTTATTTGTTAGAGCATTGTTGTGAGGGGCAATACTTAAATGTTTACCCATTTGAAGATCCCGTAGTTCGTAGTATTCATATATAAACTAAATTCATGGAGGGTCAAACTGTTGCATTGGGCTGCTAAATCATATGGATTGGGGTCCTTTTGTTTGCAAGTTTTTCATACACATTCTTGCTGTTTTGAACCAATAGGTAAATGTTCGATGAAACTTTTTACTCTTCTTTACTAGTGAGTTTTATAAGATGTGATGAAGGAGCTGAAAGAGGAGATTAGGAGTAATAAGATTGAGAAGAGGAAGAAGAAGGAGGAGAGGGAGAAGAGGAAGAAGGAAAATGTGATGAAGTCCAGTACGAAGCTGCAAGTTATAAGTAATCCCAAGACGTTGAAGATTGCGAAATCGAAGAAGAGGAAGTTGTTGAAGATGGTGCCTGATAGTGTTGTTGCTAAGAAGTAATAGTTTCAATCATCTCAGCACTTTCAGAATTCAGATAGAGTGGAACTTCACAACCTTTTTAAACCATTGTAGTCGATATATTGTATGACACTGTGACATTTGGTTAAAGCCTTGTAAAAAGTGGTTAGCAACAGTGTCCAAACGTAAAAGTAGTTGTATTTCGTGCTTTAGAGAGAAACAAGCCCTATAACTCGGTTTGGTAAGAAGTAAGAACACTTGTAAAATAGTGTCTCATATATCTTTGGGAGAAAAGTTATTTTGCAAACTAGTTTTTTGCTACAAACTGAGGGACAAATCCCCACCATCCATCTTATTTGATCTAATGGTGGGGATTAACCTAAGATTTAATGCATAAACCTAAGTCCATGTTTTTTTCTTGTCTTTTTCTTTTTCTTATTTATTCATTGTTTTTTTTTTCTTTTTCTTTTTTCCTTTTTTTGTCTTTTTTTCCCTATTCACGCTTGTTTTTTTTTTCTTTTTTCAATTCATGTTATTTTTTCTTTTACTATTCACGCATTTTCCTTTTTTTTTCTTTTTTTTTCACACTTTTTTTTTCTCTTTTTTAATAAACCTTTTTTTTAATTATTATTTTTAAAATAAAATCACGTTCTTTTAAAATTCACGTGTATTTTTTTTAAATTAAAGTTTTTTTCACTTTCTTACGTTTTCGTTCGTTTTCATTCGTTTTCGTCCGTTTTCATTCGTTTTCGTCTGTTTTTGTCCGTTTTCATACATTTTCGTCTATTTTATTAAGTTTTCGTTCATTTTTAGACGTTTTCATCTGTTTTCAGATGTTTTCGTCCAAATTTATACGCTTTCGCCCATTTATATAAGTTTTCGTCCGTTTTCTGACGTTTTTGTCCGTTTTCAAACGTTTTCGGCGGTTTTATACGTTTTGTTGTTCATTTTCGTCCATTTTTTTATGTTTTCGTATGTTTTCAGACGTTTTCATTTGCTTTCGTCCATTTTCTTACGTTTTCATATGTTTTCATACGTTTTCGTCCGTTTTTATACATTTTTGTCCGTTTTCAGACGTTTTCCTCTGCGTTCATACGTTTTCGGCAGTTTTATACGTTTTTATTCGTTTGCATACATTTTCGTTCTGTTTTCACACGTTAATATACGTTTTTGTCCGTTTTAATACGTTATCTTTCGTTTTTATACATTTTGTCCATTTTTGACGTTGTTGTCAGTTTTCATACGTTTTCGGCAATTTTTACACGTTTTCATACATTTTCGTCCTTTTTCCTCCGTTTTCATCTGTTTTCTTTCGTTTTCATCAATTTTTTATATTTTTTGTCCGTTTTCAGACGTGTTTTTACGCTTTCATACGTATTCGTTCGTTTTCGTCCATTTTCATACGTTTCTAAATATCACAATTGATATTCTTAATATAACAAGTGATATTTAGAATATCACAATCGATATTCTTAATATAACAAGTGATATTTAGAATATCACAGAATATCACTTGTGTTATTAAGAATATCAATTCTGATATTCAGAAACATATGAAAACGGAAGAAAACGTATGTAAACGAACGAAAATGAATAAAAACGTATGAATACGGACAAAAACGTTAGAAAGTGAAAAAAACGTGAACTAAAAAAACGTGAAATCACTTGTGATATTCTGAATATCACTTGTGGTATTCAGAATATCACTTGTGATTTTCATAATATCACTTGTGATTTTCAGAATATCACTTGTGATTTTCAGAATATCACTTGTGATTTTCTTATGTTTTCGTCTATTTTCTTACGTTTTGAATATCACAATTGATATTCAGACTATCACTTGTGATTTTCTGAATATCTATCTCTTTTGGTTTTCTGAATATCAATTGTGATTTTCATGTTACAAAACATTAGTTCAAAATCACTTATGATATTCAGAAAATCACTTGTGATATTCAGAATATCACTTGTGATATTCACTTACAAAACATTAGTTGAAAATCACTTGTGATATTCAGAAAATCACTTGTGATATTCAGAAAATCACTTGTGATATTAGAATATCACTTGTGATATTCTGAATATCACTTGTGATATTCTGAATATCACAGAACATCATTTATGATATTAAGAATATCATTTGTGGAACTCAAAATATCACTTGTGATATTCAGAATATAAAAGAATATCACATGTGATATTCAAAAAATCACTTGTGATATTCAGAATATCACGGAATATCACTTGTGATATTCTGAATATCATAAAATATCTCTTATGATATTCAGAAACGTAAGAAAAACATCTGGAAACGGCCAAAAGCATTTAAAAATGTACGAAAATGAATGAAAACAAATGAAAACGTATGAAAGTGCAAAAACATATATGAAAAATGACGAAAATGTATGAAAAATGGACGAAAATGAAAGAAAACGGATGAAAACGGACGAAAACGAATGAAAACGAACGAAAATATAAGAAAACGAATGAAAACATATGAAAACGGATGAAAGCGTAAGAAAACAGTTGAAAACGCAAGAAAACAGACGAATATATACGAAAACGGACAAAAACATATGAAAGCGTAAAAGCACGTCTGAAAATGGACGAAAATGTATGAAAAATGGACGAAAAAACATATGAAAACGGGCGAAAACGTAAGAAAACGGGCAAAAACGTATGAAAACCAGCGAAAACGGACAAAAACGTAAGAAAACAGACGAAAACGTATGAAAACAGACAAAAATGGACGAAAACGGGCGAAAACGTAAGAAAACAGGCGAAAACGTATGAAAACGGGCGAAAACGGACAAAAACGTTATAAAACGGAAGAAAACGTATGGAAACAGACAAAAATGTATGAAAACGGACGAAAACGTATGAAAACAGACAAAAACGTATGTAAACGGACGAAAATTGGCGAAAACGTATGAAAACGGGCGTAAACGGACAGAAACGTTAGAAAACGGATGACTTATGAAAACTGACGAAAACAGAAGAAAACGTAAGAAAGTGAAAAAAATGTGTGAATTTAAAAAAAATGAATTGAAAAAGACAAAAAAGTAGCGTGAAAAAAAAAAGAAAAAAAAAAGAACGTGAATAGTAAAGAATGCAAAATGAAAAAAGAAAGAAAAAAAAAAGTTAATTGGAAAAAAAAAGGAAAAAAAAAAAGAAATGAAATACGCGAATAGTAAAAAAAGAAAAAAAAAATGAATAAATAAAAAAGACAAAAAGACAAGGAAAAAAACATGGACTTAGGTTGGCCTATTAAATCTTAGGTTAATCTCCACCATTAGATCAAACTAGATGGATGGTGGAGATTTGTCCCTCAGTTTGCAAGAAAAACTTTGTTTTTAAAATAATTCACCTCATATCTTTGGTTCTAGTATGCTGAGTTTCAACTTGTCCTGATCATTATCCCATAAACATAATACGGAGTAACAGAGTAAAGATTAATGTTCTAATGCACTATAAACCACGTAATAAAATATAATAACATTGTTTACTAAACTAAAAGAAATCGTTGTCGTCGTTTCTTCGTTTTCTCGTCCAATCGAGCCCAAAGTATGCCAAATTCCATCATTTGTTTCCCAAGTACCCAAAACTCAAATAGAAACGATTTAGGGTAAAAAATGATCAAATACTTGACCAAATGTACCCGACAAACCATTACACGTTCATGACCGAATGTAATTGACAAACAAACATTGAATCTTGTGGTGGACTTTTATAAATACTTAAACGTATGAACTCACCAACATTATTGTTGACATTTTAGTATGTATTTTTTAGGTCCTTAGACGCGTTTGTATGGTTTGCATATGGAGCATCATTACTAGAGTCACATTTTTGCGGTCTCATTATTTCGAAGATTTATTGTATTACTTTTAAAACGTTTGGTTGTGGATTCTTGAACCATTGTATTGTAAAACCTTATTGATGAGATTAAGGGTGCGTTTGGTTTGTACGTATGAGAATAAATGAATGACTATGGGAATGATATAATTTGTTTGTTTCATGATAATCAGTATGGTAATATCCTATATCTACCATACATTAAAGGTGGCAATGGACCTAGAAATGAGTCTATCATTCTTAAGGGCTCACTACTACTATCAAATTCATACCGATTGTGATTCCGATCATTAAACCAAACGACCCCTAAACGTGTATTTTCAAACGACTCATTTAGAGGTTGTTCTTTATATCTTGTGACTTTGTGCTATGAAGTCACGCCCCCGGCTACCTTTTCCCTGCGACATTTTGGAGGTGTGACACTATTGATATGATTTTGATATGAGGATGGTATAAAATCAAAGATATCAATTTCATTTCTTTTGCTTGGCATGAATTTAAAAGTATGATTATCAAATAAAATAGGCCCATTGTGTTACAAAAATATTAAAATATTCTATAAAATTCTTGAAAACACTCTACACACATGGACAAAATTTAATTGTATGTTTATATATACTATATATATATAAAGGAAAACCCATATTCTTGAAAGTGAAAAATTAATAAAATTATATTGTTGTTTTCATTTATAGGCTATAACCAATATTATTTTCATTCAGTTTAAATCGTATTTAATCTCCAAATTTTTGAACTTTTATTATGTTTTGTTTATAACTCACAAACTTTTTCATCGCTACAATTATCTACAGCTATAAAATCTTATTGCTAGGGAAGGTTAATCCTTTACACTATGTTCTTGAGTTACATTCATAAAAGAAAAGAAGAGAAGTGATGAGGAAGAGGATCACTTCTCTTCTTCCCTATTCTTCCCAAAAGTGGGCGGAATCATTTATACCCAAAAAATCACTACAACTTCATTCCTCTTCTTTCATAGATCATTTCTTTTCTTCCCTTTCCAGATGTTGAGAACAAGATTTTTTTTTTAATTCTTTCCAAATCTTTTCTTTTCTTCACTTTTTAGATCTCAAGAACACACCGTAGTGAAATGAAAAAAAGAAAATTGCTCGAAAAAAAGAAATGAAAAAAAGTTCAATGGGTCCGCAGGAACTCTAGTCCTCCACCTACTTACCTTACTTCTATGAGTTCATGACTAAGGATACATGATTTGAAACACTCTTTGATTGTGATTCTTTGATTCTCTATACCCATGTACCAAACGCACCCTTCATCATCAACTTAAAGTCTTCCCCATCTGCACCAACGAAACTTTAAGTCTTATTACTCCTCAACGGCGCTGTCTACTCGTGTTTCATATTTTAGGGGGTGGGTAAGTTTCAATTTTTTATTTTTTATTTTTTACTTCAACTTTTGGGCTCTAGGAATTCAGTTTTGGTTTGCATATTCATTTTTAAGATCAATTTTTAAATATTGTTTGTTGTTTAGCCACTGTTGAAAATGAATAACCATTAGCCAAACACCCCCTAAAATGTTGGAAAATTTAGTGCACTTGAGGGATGAGTACACACCTGGTAATGGGTTTGGAGGTACGGAGTGTACACCCATTTGGTCCATGAACACCCTGACTCAATTGTGGTTATGCTAGTGTGATTCTGCTGAATCTGCTCCTAGTGGATTCTGCTGAATCTGCTGCTAGTAGAATCTGCTGCTAGTGGATTTTGCTGCTAGTGGGAATCTGCTACTAGACTCTGCTGCTAGTATGATTCTGCTGCTGATCCCACTGCTAGTGTTAGCAGTTCCCACTGCTATTGTTAGTTTCCACTAATAGTGTTAACATTACCACTGTTAGTGTTATTGTTTCCACTGATAACCACTGATTCCTACTATTATGGAAAGTATTATGTTATAATTAATGGGCCGTTAATTATACATAATTCCATGGGCTAGGGTTTGAGTAAACTCTATTATAAATAGAGGTCATAACACATCTGCATGGATACGATCAACACAAACCCTAAACACTTGAATACGATTAGGTTCTTGATTTGTGCCTAAAACAAGAACATCACTTGGTCTTATCCCATAGAGATATTCGTGTAACCCAGGCATAGGGTCGAATAGTTTCTATTGGAAAGTGATAACACGATTTCAAGTGAATATCCGGTACTCATTGATTATCTTTACCCTGTTCTGGGAACACTAAAACACATATAAACCAACAGTCAATAGAAACTATTAGTGATAATCAATAGCTGCTGTTTTGAGACATATGGCTGCTAACTTTTCCAAGCTGGAAAAGTTTGAAGGTATTGATTTCAGAAGATGGCAGAAGAAGATGCAGTTCTTGCTGACAAGCATGAATGTGGTGTCTGTTCTCACATCTACTATTCCTGAAGATTATGGGGATGATGCTACCATGGAACAGATGAGGGCAAGAAGCAAGTGGAAGAATGATGACTATGTCTGCAGAGGTTTAATCCTCAATGGTATGTCTGATTCTCTTTTTGATATTTATCAGAATGTTAAGTCTTCTAAAGAACTATGGGATTCCTTGGAAGCCAACTATATGGCTGAGGATGCATCAAGTAAGAAGTTCCTTGTAAGTAATTTTAACATTACAAAATGGTTGATTCTAGACCTGTCATGGAACAATACAATGAACTTCTTAGTATACTTGGTCGATTCACACAACACAAGATGAACATGGATGAGGCTATTTCAGTCTCTTGTATCATTGATAAATTACCTCCTTCTTGGAAAGATTTTAAGCATATTCTTAAGCATAAGAAGGAGGAGTTAACTCTTGTTGAGTTGGGCAGTCACTTGTGCATTGAGGATTCACTCAAGGCACAAGACATTGACAAGCCAAAAAGTAGCAATGCTACTGGTCCATCAGTTGTCAATGTGGTGGAGCATAACAACTCCTCCAGGAACAATGACAACAAGGGCAAGCGTAAACATCATGATAACACCAAAGATGATCTTAACAAGAAATCTAAAGTTACTTGTTGGAAGTGTGGGAAACCTGGACACTTCAAAAAGGATTGCAAGGGTGGTAAAGTTGGAAATAAATCCAATGGATCAGGCACAAGTGGTTCAGGGAATGGTAACACCAATTCTCTAAAAGGTCAGAATATATTTAATAAGTCTTTTGAGATTTATTATGTTACATATATATCTGATGTATACTTTGTGCAGGATGATGATGTTGCTTGGTGGGTTGACTCTGGAGCTACAATTCATGTGTGTAAAGATAGAAGCTGTTTCAAGACTTATGAGTCAATGAATGATGGTTCTATTCTTCATATGGGAAACGAGTCAACTGTCCTGGTGCATGGAAAAGGATGTGTGGATTTGAAGTTTAGTTCTGGAAAGATTGTTTCTTTGTTTAATGTTTTACATGTTCCTGATATTAGAAAGAATTTGGTTTCTAGTAGTGTTTTGAATAATTGTGGTTATAAACAAGTAATTGAATCTGATAAGTATGTTTTGTCTAAACATGGTGTATTTATTGGTTTTGGCTATTTGTGTAATCAAATGTTCAGGCTTAATATTGTTCATGATAATGTTAATTCTGCTTTTATGTCAACCACTAAAATGAATGGTTCAAATTTATGGCATGCTATACTTCGCCATGTACACTTTAAAAGAATGCAAGATATGTCTAAGGATGGGTTAATTCCAGCAATTGACATGGACACTAAAAAGTGTAAAACTTGTATGATGAACAAAATAACTAAGAAACCTTTTCAAAGTGTAAAACGTGAAACTAAAGTGTTGGAACTGATTCATAGTGATCTATGTGATTTGCATGCTACTCCCTCTTTGGGGAATAAGAAATACTTTGTGACTTTTATTGATGATGCTTCTAGGTTTTGTTATGTTTATTTGTTACATACTAAGGATGAAGCATTAGATAAATTTAAAGTATTTAAAACTGAAGTTGAATTGCAACAAGGGTCTCTAATCAAAAGATTTAGGACTGATAGGGGAGGTGAGTACATGGATACTCTGTATTTTCAGTCTGTTGGTATAATCCATGAAACGACTGCTCCCTATACTCCTCAGCAAAATGGTATTTCTGAAAGGAAAAACAGGGTGCTGAAGGAGATGGTTAATTCCATGTTGTCCTATTCAGGGCTGAGTCAAGGGTTCTGGGGTGAAGCTATGTTGACAGCTTGCTATTTATTAAATAGGGTTCCCAACAAAAGGAACAAGGTTACCCCTTATGAACTCTGGACTAAAAGAAAACCCAACCTGAACTTTCTTAGGATTTGGGGTTGTAGGGCTGTTGTAAGACTCCCTGATCCAAAGCAGAAAACTTTGGGTGAAAGAGGCATTGAATGCATCTTTGTTGGATATGCTGAGCATTCCAAGGCATATAGGTTCTATGTCATTGAACCTAATGAATCTGTTTCAATTAACTCTATAATTGAATCAAGGGATGCACTCTTTGATGAGAATAGATTTTCATCTATCCCTAGACCAAGTCAAAGGATTCAAAATGGAACCAATGACAATGGTGCTTCAGAAGTATCTGATGAGGTTCCTGCTGAGGTTGTGGAACAACAACCTGAATCTGAGCTCAGAAGGAGCAATAGGGTGAGGACTCCAAAGTCATTTGGACCTGAGTTTCAATTATACTTAATTGAAGGTACAAGTAGTGAGGTCTCTGACCAATACTGCTATTGCTTCATTGTTGAGGATGATCCCAAAATATTTGAAGAAGCAATGAAGTCCCAGGATGTTGCTTTCTGGAAAGAAGCAATTAATGATGAGATGGACTCCATCATGGGCAATAACACTTATGTGTTGACTGATCTACCACCTGGTTGCAACCCTCTAGGTTGCAAATGGATTTTCAAAAAGAAAATGAAGGTAGATGGAACTGTTGAAAAGTTCAAGGCAAGACTAGTTATTTAGGGCTTTAAAGAAAAGTCAGGAATAGACTATTTTGATACTTATGCCCCTGTGGCTCGTATCAGTACCATAAGATTG
>LBNU01026937.1:269325-282981 GCA_014162995.1 Artemisia annua | reverse complement strand
TGAAATGATTTCATCTTCGACGGGGCTCTTTCATGAGTAGAATTGTCCTTCTTTTACCTCTCTTTCAAACTTCTTCCATCATCTCGTGCTCTTTTGGCTTGTAGGTTGCTTTGTTGTGATGTTTTAGCAGAATAATCCGATACCCTGCACAGCTCATAAACACAGAAAAACACGATTATCTTTGGTTGAACGTAGTTTGTTTGGGTCTAAAATGAGTCTAATGAGTGGTGATAAAAGTATATGTGAATGAAGGCACATACCAAAGTTCCCCAGACTGAGTATTGCGTGCCTCACGCAATGAATCACATCACGCCTTAAGTAAAATAATTTTCAAAACCTTCTCCTTACTAACTTTGAAAAAGTAGCAAAGCGTTCAAGAGAAATTCGAAATCATTTTATTCCCTAAAACGCCCCGGCTTTCCGTTTTTGACTATGTAATCACATATTACACTATTTTAGCATATGACGGTGTGAATGACTTTCATTATTAGCAAAAAGTCTCATTGTATGAAGCTCAGTAACCCGAAGAAGGCGATAACACCGAAGTAACAAGGTGAACCACTGATCATCTCTGCAGTTATCAATCCCGGAATAAATGATTAAGCCCGATCACATGACCTTGTTGTGCGTCCCCGGTGTACACATTTCTCTGTGGTTTTGAGCAATTGTCTATTCGGAGGAATAATATTCCAACCTCTTCATTTCACCAAATGCATTCCAGTTATCTTGCAAATCATCCCATAAAGTATACGTGTACCCACAAGAAGTTGAGACGATGACACCAAAGTAACAGGTTGAAGCACTGATCATTTCTATGGTTATCAACACCGGAAATAAATGATTAAGCTCGATCACGTGAACCTGTTGTGCGCCCATGATGTACACATATCTCTCCCTTGATGGTTGCGATCTCATCGGAATCATCATACCAATGTGTACATGAAGCATTAACCAGAAGCACTTTACCATAAATCATATCAGCTCGTATGAAGATGTCGATAAGCAATATCATCTCACACTCCAACTTACCTTCACATATTTCTTCTCGCTGAAAGCTGAAGTACAACATTCCACAAGTATCAAGAGACCACTTCCCCCACGTAGCTGGAATGATACACCAGAAAAACGAGTTAAGACACTGATTATCTCTGCGGTTGTGACATGAGTCTTCCCAGAATGTCTTCAATTAAGAAGTATAAAGCTCATCACGTGTACTTGTTGTGCGTTCAGATGTATGTCTCCTTCCCCCTTGCTGGTTTTGATACCTCAGAATCAGCAACACATTATACATTAAATCATGTGAGAAGAATAAATTAGCTCAAACGTATCATGTGAGAATCAACTGCTACAGAAACTGTCATTGACTATCTTTACCAACCCTTATGAAGGATATTTGAAGTGACCACCAATGAAATAAACCCGATATATCTGACTTGAAGCTGAAGTAAAATTCCCCATTCTGGTGACTTAATGCTTGCACTAATGTTTGGAAAAATGGTGTAGAGAATTTATGTTCTAAGCAAATCCCTAAGTACTCAATACTTACTCAAAGTATGATACATAACACCTCTTGCGATTATCCACAATGTCATCTCGTGTGACACTGAGTACTACAACGTAACTCCTTAAAGTGATAGTTAACCAGGTCTTCAACCATCCACCCCGACTGCTGGTAACTAGATAAACCATGTCTTCAACTTAAATCTTAATCTTGAGCAAGTTATCATTGAAAGTCATGCATCCAACCAACCTCGACTTCAAGATAAAATAACATCACGCCTTTGTGGAAATCAACTTCAATCTCAAATAAGGGATACCAAATAAACTATGTGATCACATGACATTCCATGTCCAAATTCTTAGCTAACCTGTTGTGCGCCCCTGATGTACACATATCTCTCCCTTGATGGTTGCGATATCATCGGAATCATCATACCAATGTTTACATGAATCATTAACCAGAAGCACTTTACCATAAATCATATCAGCTCGTATGAAGATGTCGATAAGCAATATCATCTCACACTCCAACTTACCTTCACATATTTCTTCTCGCTGAAAGCTGAAGTACAACATTCCACAAGTATCAAGAGACCACTTCCCCCACGTAGTTGGAATGATACACCAGAAAAGCGAGTTAAGACACTGATTATCTCTGCGGTTGTGACATGAGTCTTCCCAGAATGTCTTCAATTAAGAAGTATAAAGCTCATCACGTGTACTCGTTGTGCGTTCAGATGTATGTCTCCTTCCCCCTTGCTGGTTTTGATACCTCAGAATCAGCAACACATTATACATTAAATCATGTGAGAAGAATAAATTAGCTCAAACGTATCATGTGAGAATCAACTGCTACAGAAACTCTCATTGACTATCTTTACCAACCCTTATGTAGGATATTTGAAGTGACCACCAATGAAGTAAACCCGATATATCTGACTTGAAGCTGAAGTAAAATTCCCCATTCTGGTGACTTAATGCTTGCACTAATGTTTGGAAAAACGGTGTAGAGAATTTATGTTCTAAGCAAATCCCTAAGTACTCAATACTTACTCAAAGTATGATACATTAACACCTCTTGCGATTATCCACAATGTCATCTCGTGTGACACTGAGTACTACAATGTAACTCCTTAAAGTGATAGTTAACCAGGTCTTCAACCATCCACCCCGACTGCTGGTAACTAGATAAACCAAGTCTTCAACTTAAATCTTAATCTTGAGCAAGTTATCATTGAAAGTCATGCATCCAACCAACCTCGACTTCAAGATAAAATAACATCACGCCTTTGTGGAAATCAACTTCAATCTCAAATAAGGGATACCAAATAAACTATGTGATCACATGACATTCCATGTCCAAATTCTTAGCCGAAATCTTACATTTTGATCTTATGGTTGTTTTCCAAAGTGCACATTTGGAGGAACCATAATCTGTAATGAAAGAACAAAAGAACGGATCATTATTCATGTGTGCAACTTTAATATCATGATAGTCATCATCAACACCTTGAGGATTAACTGGAGATTGAGTTTCTTGAGTAGTTTGATTTGTTCTTCTATATGGTGCATCTTGATCAATGGAGATTGAAGAAGGTGAACCAGTTGAGTCAGCAGAAACCGGAGCAAGAGCTTCAGTTGCTAGATGATCAACATTCTTTGAAGCTTGGAAGTATTCATTAAACATAATCCCAGTCATCCTTAGTGAGTAGAACATTAGGTGTTGGAGGACAGTCGTATAACCATTCTTCAACATCGATCAACATGTAATATATCCATACTTCTCCCCCTCAAAAATTGCATATGATGTTTGCCATTTTTGATTGAGTAGCAAGTGAATAAGAATACAATCAATCATGTAGTTTATTCACACTTCTCCTCCTCAAAAATTGCATACGCAGTTTGCCATTTTTGATTGAGTATGTGAATAAGAATACAATCAATCATGTAGCTTATTCACCCTTCTCCCCCTCAAAAATTACAAACGAGGTTGCCATTTTTGATTGAGCAAGTGAATACGAATTCGATCAAAGATGAGTAGATCCACTTGATGAATGAACGACCATGGAGAGAGCATGAAGCATGTAGTTGAGAATGGTCAAAAACAAAAAGATTTCTCTTCTTCCGAAGATAAGGCGCACTGAATCGTACACCTTTCTTTTCATTGATGAACGGGGCCTGAAGTGTTGTCAGCAGATGCCATAATGATGACAATAAGGACTGAGGCTTGAACTGATGTGTTCAAACGTCATAGTCATTGAAGATCGAGGCCTGAACTGATGTGAACAGACGTCATAATGCACACATACATCAACATTGACTTTCTCCACCTCCTGAAGCAGGAGATATGTTTGCTTTAGGCCTCCAGACATTGAGTCTTCTCATGTAGTGAATGATTGATGTACCTGCAACTAAGTTAGGACTACCTGCACTAACATTACAAACTTGATTGCATATATATGGGTTAGTAACAACAGTATCCAAACCCTTGGGGGTTTCACGGTCAACCATGGCATTGCCATAGGTAAGCAGCTTTCCGGTAGGTATCCACTTAAGTCCAACATTCATAAAAATTCTACCTGTCGGTATCCACTAATGGCAAGGTCTAGAATTGTTAAGTTTCTTATGCATAGCGGAAGTCTTATTGTTATTCCTAGTCTCAAAAGATTTAGCACTCTATATCCACCTAGGAGAAGTTTTAGGTTTGTTTTGATTCTTATGCATTGTAGATGATTTACTGTAAATTCTAGACTTCACAGGTTGAACCTTAGCAGTGTTCCTCAATAACCTAGAAGGCATCGTACAAGGTTGTGAACCTAAGATACCATCCTTATGAAGTAACACCCTTTTCCTAGCCTTTTCTAGATCATAGTTCTTGTACAAGTCATTAATATCATAAGAGTTTTTAATCTTAATGCTCGGTTTCGACAGTGTTTTCGAACTAATCTTAGAGGAGCTGGGAGTAGGAGTAGCTACATGTTGAGGTTTAACAGAACCAGAAGCAATTATTTTAGGTAAATAATGTGGAGTGACAGGTTTTGACAAAACTTTTTCCGCGTCAACTTGGGAGGCAAACCGTGTTTTTGAAAATTTTGGTCGTTCAGATCTAAATGCAGTCGGTTGTCTAACAACTGATAGGTTTCTATTTGATTGAAAAACTGGTTTCCCCAAGATTGATGGTTTTGCAAACTTAGGGTTCACACTATTCCCTGTTGCTTTTCTTAGCTCGTTCTTTAATGCTGTAACAGTGAAACCCTTTTCCAGAAGTTGAGCTTTGAATTCATCATTCTTGGCAATCAAAGAGGTTGTTTGCTCAGCAGTTTTAGTTTTTGTTTCTTTGATTGAATCACACAGTTCTTTGCAATGAATTTTCAAAGACTCATTTTCACAATTTAGCCATTTTTTGTTCCAATTCAAAACTTCTAGTTGCAAACGCATCACTGTCATGTTTAGCAGTTACTTCATTTCTATTAACAGACATCTCCGTAATGCGGTTTTTCAGGTTGTTGATAGTCAAGTTTTTGGCTTCTAGCTGGGCTTTCAAAGCATTAATCATAAAGAATTCACGGAAATCAGGAAGTTCCGGATTTTTACAAGGTTGGTTACTTTGAAAACTTTCTTCCTTTTGTTGCATTGCGATTTCAAGTGGAATACAATGTTTTTCAAGTTGTAAAAATCTGTTTGAAAGTTCATTAAACATTTCTTTATCAACCATCTCATTTGATTTAAAAGTCTCAGCCGTAAACAAAAAACTTGACCCATCATCACGTTCAGCATACTGATCACTTTCTCCCCCTTTATGATTCATATTTGTTGAATCAGAAATAATATTACTATCAGTCCTTTCCAACGAATATATGTCATAAGTGGTTTTAATTTGATCAGTATGTTGTCGTTCATTAGAAAGCACATTATATTGATCAGTGAAGGGTACCTCAGCACATGACACTTGTTCTTTTACCGGTCTGAAATCTGCATCCATATCATGTGTAACAAGAGTCATTGAACTGCTGGTAGTGTCAAGCTTATCAGTCTCTGATCCTTTGCATATCGTGACAACTGACCCAACATCCGATGCTTTACCCAAATCACCAATACCCTCACATGATTGCACCTGACCTGCCTTCACCTTGTCATCATACTTAAGTTTGTACTATGCTCTTTTCTCAATGAACCACTTCACATTACCCATGAGTTGGATGAGTGTATCTTTGAACGTGTCAACCCTGATTCCCGTGTAATTAGCAAAACACCTTTTCGCCATCTGACTGTTAAAATCATAATCCTCAGTGTATTGCAAATCAATGAACACTTGGAGTTGGTTGTTGATCAAACAAAAAACAGCCATGGATCCATCTTCAGAAGATTCTCCTTTGTCAAGTTGTTGTTCTAGTTGATCTAAATACAGTATCATTTTGTCTGTGAAAATCTGAACATCTTGACCAAAGAGTAATGCGAATGCATGTTTGTATCTTCCCAAGTATCCAATTCGTGCAAAGAGAACCTTGAGATGCGACTGAAGTAGTCGAAAACATTCTATGTAACTTTCCTTTGCTTGATCGTTTACTTGTTGTGGCTCATGAAACTCTCTCCCTTGTAAATTAGAGCACAACGATTTCACATTGGTAGTATCAGACACAAGACCGTTGGTCGGTTGTACCTTGTAGGGGTTATATTCATCGATCATGTCGTCGTACAATTTGAGTATCTCAGATAAGACTGAATCCGAAGAGTATGACATGATATGAACGTGCACGGGATTTTATGAGTCTATGATTTAAACCTAAAAATAGAATTCTTTTGCGGGATTTTACAAAATAAAGACAAAACCGTGAGACACCGAAGACTTGAGTTGAACGTGTTATGATAATCATTGTGTATCAACGTTTGTGTATCAAAGTCCGAATAAGCCCCGTAGTTGTTTAATAAACCCAAAAATATCACTCCCAAAGTAGCTCTCAGTCTCGGATTATCGAAGCATACAAAAAAAATATTATACCAAATATTCAGCTCTAATAAACAAAAACTTATCCAAGAATAATCACAAATTCGTCCTTTAAATAGAAATAACAACCCAAGTCTGTTCTAGTCCAAATGAAGCCCAACTAATCCAACAAAAGAAATAAATTCGGACCTAGGTGAAGTAACAGCCCAATGGTTTTAATAACTCGAGGCCCAAATCCACTAACACTAACCATAATCCACTCTTAATATAAAACCACATCCACACTAATCCCTAATATTTGTAGCACCCTAACCCTAATCCAAAAAAAAATGCAGCCACCAAATTTTTTATCTTTTACACACCAACTCAGTCCGAACACCAGTCACAAACACTCTTAACTAATACTATTCGGCTCTGATTACATCATAGAACAGATAAGAATTCATCCCTTGATTTTGTGTACTCCGAAAATCAACCATACACATCTTTGACGTCAAGTACTCACGAACCAAATACGGGTAAGTCTTAGTTTGATCTTATGTTTTTGTGTAAAACCGAATGAAAAGGAGAATGATAGCACTCTTGTTGTCGTTCTTCATATATGAGATTCGAAATGTATGAAGCATAGCTTCGGACATTGATCAATGAAGAGAAAATCTCTTGTGGTTTTGTTTTATCAACGAACCTCTTTTTGTACAAAGAGATGTAACTGAGATCTATTATCTATTGTTTAGTTTTGATTTAGTTTGAGTTAAACCGAATTTAAAAAAGGATGAAACTGGTTGGTTTTTTGTCTTGTCTTTTCAATATTCGAAAAATAAAGGAAGTTAAGTGCTTCGATAAGATCAATGATGATATCTTTTCGTGTTGTTTGGATCTGAATAGATCATGAGACAATCATATGAAACACGAAAAAGAATTGAGATCTTGGTTGTTTTCTTTCATTTCTTTTCAGTCTAAAACGAATGAGTGCATTGAATGAAACCCCTTTTGGTTCTTGTTCTATCTTTGAGTGATTTGAATATTATCAAAAAAAATGGCTCAATGATGAATAGTGGGTTACGAATCAATTAAGGGTTTGTTAAAGTCCTTTTGGAACCCAAACTAAGATCTAAAAACTATTATACTTAACGTTAAGTCTTAGTTATGATCTAGTCTCGAATCACTTCTTGTAAACAATGGTAAACGCTAAACACTGCTAGTATAGAAGGTAGTCGCTAAGATGAAAAGTAAACGCAACTATTATTTGCTAAACGTTGGACCAAAAGTAAACGTTGGATGAGCAAAATGATCTAAACGCTACATGAACTAACCGCTGGACACTAAAGATAAACGCTAATAATAAGACAGAGTGTCACTTTCACGTTATTTGTATTTTTCCTGTTTTTATAAAAGAAAACGCCAACCCAGCACTCAATAAACCACCAAACGCTAATAAGAAACCCACTGAAATACGTAAACGCTACCAAGAACGTTTCAACAATATCTCCAAAACTTCAGTTTTAACAAAAGTAATCTTCTAACCAGATTTGACAATATTAATTTCAAAGGCTCAGTTTTGACGAAGATTATATTCAAACCAGCTTTAACAAAATTTATGACACAAAGAAGGCAAGAAAAAAAACCAAGTCGAGCCCAAAATAGGACACGAAAACCAAACTGAAAATTCGAGAACAAACAATCCCTAGGATGAAACCTTGGCTCTTGATACCAATTGTAGGCTACTCATAATCTAAACATATATGGTTTTTGTGTTCTTGGATCGAATAAAGAAGAAAGAAAGAAGAAAAAAGTTTAGAGAGAGAAGTAGAAGGTGGGAGACTTTCTAAAGAGAGAGAGAAAGAAACTTGTGAAATATTAGATTGAATGAAAGTTCCAACCCTCTACCTTGGGTGGTAGAGGGTATTTATACAAGTTAGCGGGTGCCTCATGAGACAGGCTGTAGAGCGAGCACAGTGGGTGAAGACCCGACTCACTCCACGAATACTATTTACATATAAACTAATACTACGATAACTAAACTAATCCTAATGATACTAACTAAGTTAACTCTAATACGTAACTATGAGCACATCACAATGCTATTACAAGAATGAGGTGACCGAGTCTTTACTAGGAATATTTGTATTCCTAACAGGGGCCGGCCATGAATTAAGAGGGCCGGCCACGCTCCTCTGTCAAAATCTGTCAGAAATTTTCTCCTATAAATACCACCTCAAACCTGGCATTTTTCATACCTCTTGCACGAAAATTTTCAGATCTAAATCTCTCTAAACATCTTCTAAAACCCTTTGATCATTTGATTATTAATCCTTGTTTCTAGTGATTCAATCCCTCATCATCCATCCTCATCCAAAGTGCAAGAGAAGAATACTCCTTCAACCTCAAGTTTAAGAAGTATTGTATATTTGTTGTGTATATTGTACATAGCATTTATGAAGTGGTGTTGTGTTTATAGTAAGTAGTTCTAGGAGAGCTAGTTGAGAATAGAAGTTGGGTAGAGAAGAAGATTAAGTAGTGAAGTAGTGAAGTGGTGTGTAGTAGTGAAGAAGTTGAGGTGTGTACAAGTAGTGAAGAAGTAGTGATAAGTTGTGGTGTGTTGTGAGATAGGTTATAGCTAGGATTAGGACCCGACATTTAGCTTAGTGTCGTAAATTGGTGTAAGCAAAAGTCGTGTAAGGTTTTCTCCACCATATGGGAGCTTATTGACATAGTGAAGAAAACTCCCGAGTTAGGTGCTCGGGGAGTGGAGTAGGACGAAGTGGATATTCGTAGCTGAACCACTATAAATCCTTTGTCTCACGGTGCCATCCTTCCATCTCTATCTTTTTACTTGCTTACTTTCATACTTGTCATATTATATACTTGTTGATATTATTGTTTATAATTGTGCAAGTCTTTTGGTATCATATAAAGTTCGGATTGGTGTTTTCATAAACAAAGTTTTAATAAATTAAAAGGCGTAAAACTATTCAACCCCCCCCCTTCTAGTTTTCCACAACTTGGAACTCGTAGTGACCATACCGAGTTCTAAATGCAGTAATTGGTGTGTCTTCTTCTCGGATGCGGAGTTGATGGCAACCTGATCGTAGGTCAATCTTCGAATATACACTTGAGCCTTGAAGTTGATCAAACAAATCGTCAATTCTTGGAAGTGGATAACGATTTTTGACTGTCAACTTGTTAAGCTCGCGGTAATCGATACACATACGAAAGGATCCGTCTTTCTTCTTCACAAACAACACTGGAGCTCCCCAAGGCGACGAGCTCGGTCGAATGAATCCTTTCTCCGACAATTCTTGTAGTTGTTCCGATAGCTCCTTCATTTGTGATGGTGCCAACCGATAAGGTGCATGCGCCACAGGTGCAGCACCGGGCACTAATTCAATTTGGAACTCTACTTGTCGAGGTGGTGGAAGTCCCGGTAGATCTTCGGGAAACACTTCCGGAAAATCGCAGACAATCGGTACATCTTCTAATAGTCTTTCGATTGATCCCTTCTCTGTCACTTGTGCTAGATACATTTGGCACCCTTGTCCTATGTACCTTTGGGCCTTGATACGAGATATGACTTTTAATTGGGATGCGCCTCTATCGCCTTTGATTATTAGTGTTTTGTTGTTGTTTTGGAATACGAACAATATTTTCACTACAGATAATGGCCGCGTTTCGGTCGGATAACCAATTCATTCCAATAATGATGTCAAAAGTTCCAAGTTCAATTGGCATGAGGTCAATACTAAATGGGTGGTTCGCTAGATTTATGGTACAGCTCCTTAGAATAGTGTTGGTACTAACCAATTTCCCATCGGCTAATTCTACTTCATAACTATAGTTTAACTTAACCGGGTTAATATTTATCAACGCACTAAAATTAGTGGACACAAAGCTCTTATCTGAACCCGAATCAAATAAAACTTTAGCATAGTGATTATTAAGTAGAAACGTACCCGTCACGACATTTGGGCCTTGTTGCTCCCCCATCACATACACTCGAGCATGAGCATTCCCAGTCTGATCATTCTTCTTATTCAGGCATTTGTTGCTGTAGTGCCCTTTTTCCCCACAGCCATAACAAGTTACAATTGGTTGTGTATTAGCACCAGTAGCAATAGCCTTACCCCTACAATCTGCCGCTATATGATCTGTCTTTCCACAATTGCCGCATTTTACAGTACATGGGCCAGGATGATGCCTTTTGCAGCGATGGCATTTAGGATGGGGTCCAGCATACCTACCTTTTCCGGTTGGGGCATCAGTCATTGCCCTCACATTCTCTTGCCTTTTATTTTGCTGATGATGATGATCATTGTTGCGGCCCTAGTTGATGTTGTTGTTTCCCTTCCTTTCGTCATCCAAGTTTCTTTTGTTCTGGTGGTTGTTGCTATTGTTATTGTTGTTCGCATTTTGAGTCGTTCCATACTCCATCACTTGAGCCATAAGTTTTTGGGTGATACTAATAGCTGCATCCAGAGTTTGTGGATTAGAGGATGTCACGTCTCCCTTAATGCTTCTTGGAAGACCCTTAAGAAAAGCTTCCATTTCCTTCTCGAAATTTGGTACCATACTAGGACACAAAACTTTCAACTCTTGAAACCTTCGGATATAAGTTTCGATATCATAACCTTTCATTTTTAGATCATAAAACTCGGTTTCAAGCAACCTTACTTCACTACGAGGACAGAACTTGTTGGTCGCCATTTTCTTGAAGTCAGTCCATGTGGTTTCATAGGGTTTTTCTATCCCGATGGGCTGAGCATATGAGTTCCACCAAGACATAGCATATTCTATCATAGTACCCGCGGCGAACTTGACTTTGCAGTCCTTTGAGCAGTTACTGAGTATGAACGTGTTCTCGATACTTTCAAACCAGCGGATCAATCCAACTACCCCTTCAATCCCCTTGAATTTAATAGGATCACAACCCAGAAATTGTTTATAAGTGCAACCACGCACTACAGCGCCAGTTGTAGTCCCAGCGGCTCCAGCATCGCCACCGGCAACCTCGGCGGCTCCAGCACCGCCACCGGCAGCCCAGCGTCATTAGCCCTTGCAGCACGATCCTCGGCTAAAGCCTGGGCGACACTGTCAGCGACAAGCTTCCGAATCTCTGCGTTAGATATCTTCTTTGGTGGCATGATTCTATCACAACACAAGAAAATTTTGATGAGTATTCATACAATGACATAGATATAGTCTTGCATGAGTAAATTGAGTATGAAAGATTTCACAACAATATAGAGTAGAATTTAAGAGAATATAACTTCATCATTCATTACAAAAGATTAATACATTTTAGGATTATATTACAAAATTTGACGAAGTCGNCAAAACTTTCAACTCTTGAAACCTTCGGATATAAGTTTCGATATCATAACCTTTCATTTTTAGATCATAAAACTCGGTTTCAAGCAACCTTACTTCACTACGGGGACAGAACTTGTTGGTCGCCATTTTCTTGAAGTCAGTCCATGTGGTTTCATAGGCTTTTTCTATCCCGATGGGCTGAGCATATGAGTTCCACCAAGACATTGCATATTCTATCATAGTACCCGCGGTGAACTTGACTTTGCAGTCCTCTGAGCAGTTACTGAGTATGAACGTGTTCTCGATACTTTCAAACCAGCGGATCAATCCAACTACCCCTTCAGTCCCCTTGAATTTAATAGGATCACAACCCAGAAATTGTTTATAAGTGCAACCACGCACTACAGCGCCAGTTGCAGTCCCAGCGGCTCCAGCATCGCCACCGGCAACCTCGGCGGCTCCAGCACCACCACCGGCAGCCCCAGCGTCATTAGCCCTTGCAGCACGATCCTCGGCTAAAGCCTGGGTGACACTGTCAGCGACAAGCTTCCGAATCTCTGCGTTAGATATCTTCTTTGGTGGCATGATTCTATCACAACACAAGAAAATTTTGATGAGTATTCATACAATGACATAGATATAGTCTTGCATGAGTAAATTGAGTATGAAAGATTTCACAACAATATAGAGTAGAATTTAAGAGAATATAACTTCATCATTCATTACAAAAGATTAATACATTTTAGGATTATATTACAAAATTTGACGAAGTCGTTACATTCAACGATACTAGTTTACTAACTAATAGTAATTTACAAGATGAAAGAACAATGACGAAATACAACAAGAGAAAATACAAGTACATAAACTACTAAGGGTCACGAGGTGATCCACGTGGCTCGGGTGGTAGGGTCTCTTCATACACCGCTAACACATCTGTGGCCACATATGACCTCTCATCAACGTACCCCAATCTAATCATCTCGTCCCAATGATCATGAGTCCAACGCCTTATCTCATAAAGATCCTTCTCAAGGTGATAATTTCTCATTACGGTCGATCACATGAGACAACTTAACATCTTTTAACTGATCTTTCAACTTCTTATTCTCAGCCCTTACACCCTCATCATCCCACTCTCAAAAACGTTTACCCAACAATTTCACTTCACTCTTAGTCTCATCTTGTTGGTGTTCCACTATACCCAAATCAAGATCCAGTAAATTCATGCGGTTATGCGCAAGCTTATCTCTCAACAAAGAACGTTCCCCTTCCAGTTCTCTCACCACCATTTGTCTTTCTAACACTTTAACCTTTCCATAAAGAGAGTTAATATCTCTCCTCATGTAACTGGGCACTAGATCTTCGGGCTCATAAGTGATAGGAGCAGAAGAGGATGATCCACCCCTTTCAAGGATACTTTTAGGAAACATGCGTCTTACAAGTGGTACCTGTGTAATGGTACCTACAGTAGCAATTTCCTCAGTTTCCGGCTCGGAATCAAAAGAAGTATCCGATAGTGGAGGTCGTGGATAAGGCAAACCCGGTGCCTCATACGGATGAATCAACTCGGCTTCATCCATCTCCTCATCGGAGCTTACGTCTTGAAGCATCAACTCATTCATTTCTTCTTCTTCTTGTCCAACTTCAAGTGGCTCTTCTTCATCTTCATCATCAAAGTTTGGATGAAGGTGATTCGGTAGTGGAGGTAGATGTTGAGCCGGTCAAGCTCGGGTTGAGCCGGCTCGACTTCTGGGATATCTAACGCTTGATTAGGAGGAATTGGGAGTGCCATGACAAATCTGAAAAATCATATATATATATATATATTTAGTTAGAATAGGAAGAGAAATATTATTATGAAAATAATATTTGGCATAAGTAAGTGAGTAAATAGCGGTTGC
>LBNU01026937.1:255190-269316 GCA_014162995.1 Artemisia annua | reverse complement strand
TTAGATCGAAAGGGCATCGACATCCTAGTTAAGAATTAATTAGTTAGGCAGCAATAGGTTAATGCTCAATCGATGAGCAAGAAAAACCCGCGAGTCGTGATCCCCATTTTTTTTGAACGGAATGGAAAATTATTTCGCGTCTCCGGAATACGTGTTAATTGAAAGTCTGGTAAATATACTTTATAGAGACTGAATGAAGAATGAATTACAAACGACGAGAATGAATTACAATATTAAAATTCACGTATCTCAAGCAAAGAACAACAAACAAATAAAGCACAGGATACACTTAAAACGCAAACTAAGATTATTAGGCGCGTACATATTAAAAATCCTATAAAACGCGACTATAAGTGAATACTAAAACAAAGGTCCTAAATATAAAAAAAAAAATTTAAGCTAAAGGAAATATAACAAAATTATTAGAAAAAAGAATATTTTTTGTTGGGCTTTTTAATTTATTTATTTTTCGAATTAAAAATGTATTAAAAATGTAGTTAAAAAAAAAAATAAAAGAAGCAAAATTTCAATAAATTCAAATTTTTTTTGTAAATTTACTAAACTAAAGGAAATCAAGAAAAATAAGAAACTTGGAAAAAGCTTTTTGAATAAGCTCGTAACAAGCAAAACAGTTTAAATAAAACTTATAAAACTTATAACTAAAAGGGTAAAGAATTGAAATTGTGGCAGAGAAAGGTTAATGCAAGTCCTTCGGGCACAATGGTTATAGGAGTGTGTTGTGAAGTCTTAGGCTATCCATGAGCTGGGCTCGATCCCTACCCAGGACCCTATAATTGTGCAATGTTTTATTTATTTTTTCTTTCTTTTCCTATCTGATATTGATTTTGCGGACATAAAACTCGGAATAATTATAAGTTTTTTTTTTTTCAGTTTTTTTTTTCTTTTATATTTTTTGTTTTTTTTTTTTTTGCCAGCGTTTGATTATGATTCGGCGCAAATAATGAAAAGGGCGCCGCCGAGACCCCCCCGAACACAAAACCTCTATTTTGTCTCAATTTCTGTACAAATCCTATTAGTGCCTCACTTTTCCCCAGTGAACCTATCAATTATTTATTCGATATACAAGGTTATATGATAGTGGCAAAACAAAACGAATACAATACAACATATCGATCGGTTATGCCCTTGCTCATACCCCCACCTTTTCAACAAATTAATAAGCTCCTGCTGATAATCGAATGAGAGGTTGAGAGAATTCTTTGCATCTTATTGGCATTATAGCCAGGAGTACACGAAATGTGCCGTGCTATATGCATAGCGTGTTGTTGAGATATTGAGGAACAAGATAGATCTCATAATTACATAAATATAAAATAACTTAAAAAATTAGAGCTATACAATGCGGAGTTCTGGTGGAAGCGAGCGGTTGAGGTGAGGGAGCACGTTTTTTTCTTCTATATCCGAGTTTGTCTCTAATTACTGGTGACTTCATGGGTTTTGTGGTAAGGTTGAAGAGCGTGACGACTGAAGAGAGAAAAGGTAAGGCCGCCGATGGGTTGATTTCAAGTTGTGATTTTCGTGCGTGACAAGGAGATACGAGAGGAGAAGAAGGTTAACTTTTTGGTGCTGAGTGAGGATAGCGGAAAGGGACCATTGGGGTGTCATTTTTTATATGAAAGGCATGTGTATTTTGATTGAGGTCTAAGGGTCTAACTATATTTGGGTAAATATTTAATATGTCTTGGGTTTTTGGGGAATTACTATCATGTACAATTGTTTGTTAATTGGAAATACTGAATATTATATGTCTAACGTATAGATTACCCATTCTAGGTTATTGAGATATCTACCGAAATTTGTGCTTAGAAATAACTGGCATTTTTTTGGTGGTTAAAAACGTTATTCAGTAATTCATAATATTAATTCTATAAGTAACAGTCATCGTCAACCGACGATTGGCGATAATATACTTGCAATCATATGCCAACACAACTTGTTAAGTGCGAAAGCTAGTGGTTACTTTGATTGAGCTTAAATGGACAGTATATAAGTGCGACAGTATTTAAGTTGCCAATTACTTGTGCCACAAATGCAAACAAACGTCATAACAGATGCTAAAACATGATAACTTAACAACACATTCACACTCTGAGCAAGAAACATAGTAACTAATGTTCTATTATTATCTGTTGATCCAGTTTGAGCAATTGATCAAGTATATGGAAGCTTACTTAGATTATAACTTTTAATTGATATCGCGGAATTTGATCAATTAATCTTAAGATGAACATACAAACAGATTAATATCACACTAAACTAGCTTCAATAATCTATATACGAGAGACAGAATAGTTGCTAAGTTTGCAACCTTAACTATGAGAGGCTCAACAATAATCCACATAGATAGACAGATACACAGTGTAAATGTGCTAGAAGTAGAGGTATATCTTTAAACCAAATACAATCTTCCTGTAAACACCCTAAACTTGATATTTTTCAGAAAAATATCAAAGTTTCTTATTTGAAAGCTTAAACAAACACCAGGAGGATGCTTCCAAACTCTTTACTTCTTCTTGAAACCTCCTTTTACTAGGATCTAGATTCTCATATCTTTTGCAGCAACTGTGTAGGTTGATTGATCTGACAATGAATGTTGAAGTTTAAACTATCATTCGTCTGCTCCACATTCTGCCTTAAGACATCCTTATGCACATTTAAATCCTGGAATAATCTTTTCAACCAATAAGATAAGAGTATATTACCAATACCCAGAAAAATGCACTCCAGCAGCTTTGGTCACATCCATTTCCTAAAGTTTACATCCATTTGAATTTCTCGTCCATATGATGATCATCCTAGCAGAAGATTCTGAACATTACCTTTCTACACAAAAACAAACTATGCCACGATATGAGAAATAAATCAGCTGTTTCAATAGTATCAATTGCTTTCATACATTTATAGTTCATCCTTCACATACTTTCTGTTCTCAGAATATACGTTATCATTCTCCATCTAAGTTCAGTATCACGATTAAATCCTCATTAATCAATATATCCTCACTATAGCATATAAAAATTAGTATAACTTAACAAGTTGATACCATCACCTTATACTTATTGATAGTTCAAAAAACAAACATCCCAATTATCACATCCGTATAAATTAAGTTTCAACTCAAAATATGGATACTTGACACTCCAAAGTGAATCATCTCAGATTATCATTCGTTTGGTTCATGCATTCAGATAAAAGATCTGTAGAGCATCTCAACCATCCTTTTGTTCATATCTTCAAATACCCAACTCTGCAATCAGATTCAATATCATCTTCTGTTTCCTGGTTTCTTGAATCCCCAATACTTTCTTTTTCTTTACTCTGCTCTTCTTGTATTCTTTTCATTCGATCCTTCTGCTTTGAGCCTAACTTTCTCCTTTCTTACTCTTTCTCAGCCTCTGTCACCAGCCAATGGTATTCCTGAATGCTGCTTATGCCTTTCCTACGATCTTCTTTTAGAATCCATAGGAGTGAAACAATCTTGCATTGTCATTGATCTGTGTTATTCCCACAATAATATAATGTAGCCTAACTCATCAGGATCTCATAACCTTTGAATATGATACAATTATCCAAAACAACTGAGCACAGTTTTAAAAAGTTAATAATCTTTCTATTTGTTAACAACTTTGAGCTTCAGTAGGCTTTCTTCTTTCTTTTGTTTACCATGGCACACTGGATACATGTTCTAAGAGCTTTCCTCATTATATATCTCTTATGAACCATGAAGTTGTGCAGTCCTTGTTTGTTCCTCATTTAGAGTAACATCAGCATAATTTCATGGCTCTCCTTGGTCACCTTCAGGATGTACTTACCAAATAAGCAACCTCCTCAGGTGTATGCTCATAGTCAAATTCACTTCTTTTGACTGTTGATACCTCTCTCTTCTCCTAGGCTCAGTGCTTCAAGAACTTCATGTTCTGCAAGTGATCTAGCTTGTCAGCATCAGGTTTCACCTCGTAATACTCCCAAAGCAACTTCAAGGCATAATACCATCCTATTTTCAAATAAGCTTCTCTTTAGGCCAAACTTCTGGAGGGAAAGCTTTTATACGCTTTCTTCTTCATCACCAGCTTTCTTCAACTACCTTTTTCCCTTCACATTTATCATGCTGGAAGCAATAGGTTTTGCCCTTTGGATATTGTTGAGATGGATTCATCGATTGATCAACAACCAGATTGCTTTTGTGCTAGGTAACAGCGCATTCATGACCTAGAAGTTGGTTGTAGCTGAGTTGTAGAATTGAGAGCTTGGAGATGGTACGGTGGTAGGATTTGTGGTTGTTTTTAGGTGTTGAAGATTGTGTTTCCATTGTTGATTCACTTGAGCCAATACTATATGGCTTGTTGCAGCAGAGTTCTCACTAAATGCGCAGTACGTGTTAGAGCAGCAATAGATTTCTAAATCAACATTTCGAAGCATTTATTCGCACCTATACTGTTAAGTAGTAGTTCTCCTTTCTGCACGAGCAACTCTCAAACCAGAGGCTCAGAACAATTGTGTCAGCAGCAGAGTTCAAAAACAGCAGAGTTTAACCAGCATCGCGATCTAAGTTTCCATACTTGAACTTCAAACGCTCAGCAACCAAAGTTTCTTGACCGCATACCCTCAATACATTTGCAAAATTAGTAGTACCCTAGTTTCCTCCCCCTGAATCTGTGTTATTCCTCCCTGTTTCGAAGCATCCTCTCCCCAAACTGAGCAGCAGAGTGGTAAAGAAACCTTTATGTGTAATAATTCCATTTGTTGTTTGCAAATTGAGATCAATTGGTTCCCTAGATGTGTAAAGTGTCTCAAAGAGCAGTGACTTTGGATTCCCAAGGTGTGAACGTTTAGTCTCCAAAGAGGTACTTTTAGCCATACTAATGTCTTTAATCTAGTTATGTATAACTGTCCCTGCATCTGCTGCTAAGCGTAATATTACAGTAGCTGTCAGCCTCACCTAACATTGGTCATCCTGCAGCTCACGTATGACATCCCATCTGCTACACTTATTCACATCCTACACTGGTCTGGGGTGGATCCAGTGTTCGTTTGAGGCTTTCCTACCGTGTATAGGGGGTCTTACAGGTGAGGAAGATGGTGATAAATGGGTGTCATGGGAATTCAGTGTGTGTCCTGACCTTCACCGGTCATTATTTGCAATAAGTTGTACTAAAACGGAGTAATGGGTAACATTGCAAGAAAAATCTTGTTTGTTTGCCAAGCAAACTAAAAGAGACAGACGCCAATTTAGGAGATTTATTAAATTTCGCTATGGTCCTAATTGAGTCACACTTGAGCATTGACAATAAGCTTGTAAAACCTTGGATAAGCAAATATGTTTCGGCTCGGGCAGCCATGCACAACCATAGAAGAAAAAGGAAGATGAAAGAAAGGGAGCATCCAGTCCATTCTCTGCCCACCATTCTTAAAGAAGCACCATTCTTTTCTTGTCTTGCCGCCTCTTGTTTCTTTCATTCTTTCTCTGCGAAATGAACCATATCTTGCTCAAGAATGGGATTGTATTTCTCAGTGACCCATTTCTTTTGTATGTCTTCTACTTTTCTTTAGGTTATTTCGCACTTTTTTTTTCGTGGGCCATGAATGAATGCAATTGTTATCTAGTTTTCTTGAAAGTGAATATCATTGTAATGGTTAATTTCTTAAATTTGGGGTACTTCTCCATTTTCTCTATCTTTTTTTGGTATTTATTCCTTCTTGCTCATTTTCTTTTTTTCTTTCTTTTTATTCTTTTTTTCATCTTTCTCTTTTTCTTTTCGTTTTGCTCTTTGCCCCCTTAAAGTGTTAATTTATTTTGGGTCGGATTTTTTATTCTTTTCTTCTTTCGATCCGAACCACGGCCGACCACACCTTCATCCCAGCCCCACACACGACCAATCCACATCACCCAGCCAATCCCCCACCACACATCATTCTTTGGTGCGCCGCCATGCCAAGCTGAAAGTTATATGGACCTGAGTAAACAATGCTGAATAAAAGTCAACATAAAGTTGAGTGAATTCATAGAGTTTAATAAGTAGTAAGTTGAATACAAGCATTAATCATCGATAGACATGTAAAGGCCTTTTACAAGTCGGGAAAATCGAGTTTATAGCATCGAGCTCATGACACCGAACCTTAGCCAAGTTTAAGTTGTCCCGCATAAGGTATTCATTGCCATTACCTCAATTCTAAATATTATATGTCCGTTTGGTAATAAAGGCTCCAAGTGAGCGCTACTCACCCGAACAGGCCTGCCTGGCCAAATATGCATATCTATAATATTAGCGTTTACTCACGTAATTAACGGTTCATGAAATTAAGGACTTTGATGGCAAAGGTACTCAATGTCTATAATCAGTTAATTGGGTCAAGCATACCAAAAACTAGTATTCAGTTTGTAAAACTAGCATTTATCCCCCTCGCGAGGTTTATAAAACATTTAAGTAAGTAAAGGTGAGGCTATAAACTCACCCGGATAAAGGAAATAGCACGGAACAAGCAAGTGAAGAAACTAGTCGCGAAAGTTCTACAACAAACCTAAATAGATATACGGTTGTCTTAGTTTTTGAAAGTAAGAGTTGATATAATTTACTCACCATACTATTTAAATTATAACCTTAGTTATGCTTGGTACATATATTCTAAGTTTTCAAAAACAAATTTTTTAAAGATACAATTACATAAGTTTTGAAATCTTTTTCATACTTTTTACGTAAAAGCTGTCAAAAATTTATATAACTTACTCATCTTAGAAAATCCGTCATTTGTAAACCGTAAGTCCAAAAATTACGTTCTTTATATCAACGGAAAGGTATTAATCTTCACTAACAAGTTTTGTGGGTCCCACTAAACCAAAAATTACTTAAGAGTACCAAAGTTACCCATTTACCCAATATATTCACTTCAGAAAACTTTAACATTGCATCATTCCCACGAAAAATGCGATACCTAGAGTTCTACAAGTCAAATCAATCCCATTCTTGCGGCCATGTTTAAGTTTAGATGTTATCTAAAAGTTTTATGTTTAAGTTTAGATGTTATCTAAAAGTTTTATTCTTTGAGAAACTATTGGTTATGTACAGAAAAACAAGCTTCATAGGTTACAAATCTGGTACTTAGATTATGACATGTTTCACGAAAATATTTCTAGTTTAATCATCGTAATGAGTTATTTGATGAAATACCTGTCAAAATGAATGAAAGACATAGACCTACAACCCCGTATTTTTAGTTTAGTCTCAATATTTACTGATTAGTACAGTTTATTCCATCTTTGCTCCTGATTCAGAAATCACAGTAGCATGTCTAGTCCTTAAATGTTTCTAGTGATCTAGCTTCATGTACCAAGCCTAACCAAGCCCTATAACTTATATACTATACCATTACATCAATATATATCATTTTTACAGTAGATAAATGATCAAAATAAAATAAAAGTTAGTAAGGAGTTTCTTACAAAAGTGGTGGACAAGTAAAGATGACAAAAAGAAAGGAACTAGGAGCTATCAATGTCACCACCAAAGAGAACTCTTTAGAGCTTGAAGGAAGAGCTTTTAGAGGATCTTGTGAACTCCAATATACAGCCACAATAACCTTTTGTGAGCCATAAAAATATAGGAGGAAGAAAATTTTTGAAGAGGAAAATAGAGATCAAGATTAAGGTGACATTACATGCACCTTTTCTCTAATCCATGATCACTAATCTTGTCACCAATATTCTTGAAAGGACTTGAGAATCACCACTTCTCTAACACCATGGAAACCTTAGGAGATCATCAACAAAACTCTTGGAAATAAGTGTTTTGAAGAAAGAAAAGAACAATGATTAAGTTAGCACCAAGAGAGATTTATCTTGTACTAATTACATTAGCTAGAAAAATCAAAACCATGGTTGTTTTTGCTTACCTAGCTCACGTCAACAAGGAGGAGGGGGAAGAGATCAAGAGTAAATTGTATGTGGTGATTTACTCTATGTGTGGTTTTGGTGGTTTAGAGGTAAGTGGAAGACACAAGTTAGTGAAAGTTGGACAAGTGTAGTGTTTAACTCATCAAGACACACAAGTGTCTTGATGTGTCTCCCAAAACCGGCCACCTAAGGGGGGGGGGGATGGTTAGTGGGATTTTTATGATTTAATATTTAGATGCATTATGTAGTGTATAATGCTCCCGGTAACTTAAAACGTCGAGTTTTAAGACGCGTAACGTGATACCGGGTAGAAAGTGAATGTAAAACTTGTAAAAATATAAAAACTTGTTTTCAAAATATATTTTTGAAGTATAGATGAGTGGTGAGTTTATCGGAGGATTTATTTGAGGTTAAAACGTGAAAACATGAATTTAAACCGCGCAATACGTAAGAAGTGGAAAGATGACGTAAAATGGAAAAAGTGAATCATGACTTTAAAATTAGGATTGTAAGGAAACAATGGAGCATAGAAAATGTAGAGTAGACATAGTATAGTCGTGGTTGAATGAATTGAATGTACTATGACGTACGCGGATAACTTCCGACGAAGTTAATTAGTTAAAATAGAATAGTTGATTAATAAACTATTAAAATAACTGACATGAAATTTTAGAAATGTCACACACAATCATTCGATGCTACAACTGCAACAGGATAGGTCACTTGGCAACTGCATGCCCCTCTCCGAGAACACAAGGCAGCAAATATCACAAGCAAGCATTACTTCTCGCTCTTAAAGATGAGGCACGTGGAAATATCACTGATCAAAACAACAGCTTCATGGCCAATGCACAATCTGATGAAGACATGCAAGATCTCGAAGCTAATGTTGATGTCATGCTCATGGCCAACATGCAGGAACTCCATTTGAGCGATTCGGGCCAAGTGTATGACACTGACAGTCTGTCTCAGGTATATGATATTAACACATGCCTGATACATGCAATTGCTTTACCATCTGCATCTGCATCAGACAAGAAACAAGTTTTTCAAAATGATTCATTGTTTTCTACACAAGAGAATGATCAAATGAACATAGTAGTTATGATCAAATTAACGCAGTTGTCACATTTGATGATTCAATTTCTTTAATTGATAACAATAACAATGATCAAATTGAACAGCAAGAATCTATGCTGATCCAGATTCAGAACTTAAGACCTTACTCATGACTTTTTCAATCCCAGAACATTAAATGTCAAGAGCTGAATGCTAGATTAAAAGCAAAAAATGCATTATTAACAAGAGATCTTAAATGCTGTAAAATACAACTCCAAAATTTTGAAAAAAAAGAAAATCAGGTAAAAAGTTTTGAAGTCGCTTGTCAACAGTCTTTTGAACATCAAATTCAATTGTTAATTGAATCTAATATACATCGATNCTTAAGACCTTACTCATGACTTTTTCAATCCCAGAACATTAAATGTCAAGAGCTGAATGCTAGATTAAAAGCAAAAAATGCATTATTAACAAGAGATCTTAAATGCTGTAAAATACAACTCCAAAATTTTGAAAAAAAAGAAAATCAGGTAAAAAGTTTTGAAGTCGCTTGTCAACAGTCTTTTGAACATCAAATTCAATTGTTAATTGAATCTAATATACATCGATACTTTGAAACGTTCATGGAAGATATTCAATTTTTGGAACAAGCAATTGAACGCAATTTTGAAATAACAGTTTCCAATTTTCTTTCTCCTCACGCGAAAGAAAAGACGGAAGTGTTTCAAAAACAATTCTTACCACACATTCAACATTTGCGTCTTTGTGCTACCCGCTGGGAACAGAAACTTCAAAAACAAGTAAAATCCATAATGAATGTTTTTCAAGAAACTGTTCAATCGATTTCAAATCATAAACGTCGAAAAAAAGTTCTACAAAATGAAGCAGATCAACTCTTGGAAAATGTTCTCAATGCTGATATAATATCTGTGATTATGAATTCTCTTTATGAATCATGTAATTCTATGCTTGTTGATGATCACTGTGATTTGAATTGTTGCATAAACAAGTTGAGACGTTAAAGAATGAAAATGAGAAACTTGTGAAACACAATGATGATGTGCAAAATAAACTTTCAAAAGAGAATTTTCAACTAAACAAAAAGCTTGAATGGTGTCAAAACCAAAGTCTTGATTTCGAATTGCAATTGCAAAGTCTTAAATATTCAACATCCTTTCAAAATGAATCTGTGGAGCTACAAAGTCAACATTCAAAATATGAAAAGGATATTGCTGAATTACATGAAGAAACTGCTTATTGGCAACAAAGTCGAAATAACTACTTTCATTCAAATAACAAGCTTCACAGTGAAATCCAAGATAAGCAGCACATCATCAATGAGTTGAATGAGAAAATTAAGCGACTGGAAAAAGAAAAGTTTGTGAACACAAATGTAGTTGCACCAGGAATGTACAAAATAGATTTAACCACTACAGAAACACACAATCATAATTCTAATTTGGATCCTTCCATATCTACAGGAATAGTTGCCACTACTAGCGTTAGCAGATCCAAGTGTAAACGAAACAAATGGAAGAATAGGATCTTGCAACGTAGGATAGCTAAACTAGAAGCCTATGAAGTAGAAGAACAACTTAGGACTTTGAATAAAACTCAAGTTGCACCTGATTTAGATTCTGATTTGGCAAATTGTAATCATAATCTTTGTGTAGCGAATGATGAATCTTTAAATGTTTTGAATGTTAATGCATCATATGTGTTTTTCCGTAAAAGTATGTTACGTGGTGATCATGCTAAATGTGTTGCGAACTCTCTTTTATCCCGTCATAAGAAATGCACATCTTGCAGAAAATCTAGGCCCACTACTGCTCTAAATCAGTGCTAGGAATTAAGCCAAGTGTAGTTTCTATGAATAATACAGCCATCCCTGTAGTTGTGAACAATACTCCTAGGAACATTCCATCACTTAGCGAATTCACTAAGAAGAAAGCACGAACTAGTTGGAATTGGCAACGTCGATTACAAAGGACACATATCTTTATCTGGATACCTAAAATTCTTAATATGTGTGCTTCTAACCCAACGGAATCCACAACTTCTTTGGGTTCTACCCTTACCATTGTTCCATCTTCGTCTCCTTCGTGTGATGCAGGTGGTTCAAATTGTTCTCTGGATTGTTGATAGCGGATGCACCCAACACATGACAGGCAATCTCAAACTGTTAAGAAACTTTGTATCAAAGTTCATCAGTACTGTCAGATCGGGAATGATCATTTCGCTGCTATTATGGGATACGGAGCCTATGTAAGTGGGAACATCGAAATTAGTCGTGTGTATTATGTCAAAGGCCTCGAACACAATCTTTTCTCACTCGGTCAATTCTGTGATGGGGATTTGGAAGTCACATTTAGGGAGAAAACTTGCTTCGTTCATGATTTACAAGGAAATGATCTTATGTCAAGCGCACGTGGAAACAGTCTTTATACTATATCGATGTCTGACATGATTGTGTCTTCTCCCGTATGTCTACTTTCCAAAGCTGAATCGACAACATCCTGGTTATGGCACAAACGAATGTCTCATCTCAACTTCAAAACTATGACAGATCTTGCTCGCCATAAACTAGTTGACGGTCTTCCAAGATTTAGATATGCAAAATATCACTTATGTCCTGCTTGTGAACAAGGAAAGAGCAAGCGTGCACACTTTAGCTCTAAAACCGAACCAAGTACTGATCATGTTCTTCAACTTCTTCATATGGATTTGTGTGGCCCAATGCGCGTACAAACGATCAATGGAAAATGTTACATTCTTGTAATAGTTGATGACTTCTCCAAATGGACTTGGGTCTAATTTCTTCGAAGCAAAGATCAAGCTCCTTCAATGATAGTCACCTTTCTCACTAAGATTCAGGTTCAACTCCGTAACACAGTCAGAATCGTAAGAACGGATAATGGCACTGAATTTAAGAATCAGACTCTTCGTAATTACTTTGAGAAAGTTGGAATTGTACCTCAAACATCGATTGCACGGACTCCAGAACAGAATTAAGTTGTCGAAAGACGCAACAGAACGTTAGTGGAAGCCGCAAGAACGATGCTTATCAATGCTCAATTACCAGGTTATCTATGGGCTGAAGTCGTATCAACTGCATGTTACACCCAAAATCGTTGTATAATCAATAAACGCTACAAACAAACACCTTATGAAATTGTTCACAACCGCAAGCCAAACACTCAATACATTCATGTATTTGGAGCTCTATGCTACCCAAATAATGATCGTGATGATCTTGGAAAACTCAAAGCAAAGGCAGACATAGGTATCTTCATTGGATATTGTGAGAACTCAAAAGGTTTTTGATGAACTCAAATAAGTACATTTTATCATCATCATTTATCCTATTTATTTAACTTGTTTTACTTTATTATGTATGAGAATCAGTGCTTTAATGTTTACTTTAGTGATTCTCAGGTAAAAACAGGTAATAGGTGAAACTTGGCGATTTTGGACTAATTATGGAGCAAAATGAGCAAGATGTCAAAAGTCTACTGAAACCCAGAAGATGCACCGTATCTCACTCAATAGATACGCCGCAATATCATACTTAGATGAATTCGAAGACCATTGCCTGACTTTGAAGAATGCGCCGCATGGAATTATACCATGCGCCGCATATGAAACTTTGGTCAAAGAAGAAGATCAAGCTCGTTCTACTCCAGATACGCCGCATTATACAATTGTAATACGGCGTATCACTATCAAGACTTCACCAGAAACGATCCAAGACCACTGAAGGACATGCGCCACATAAAGATTCAAGTTACGCCGCATCTAAAGGCGGTGTACGAATAATCCAGAATATAATAAGCTTGGACCCCACGCGAAGTTAAGTCAATGCGCCGCATCTACTTATTCAATGCGCCACATCGAACTCTCAGACAGAAACTATAAATACCCCAAGACCTAGACGAATTTGGTATGCACCATAACCCTAAGGAGTCGAATTCAGATGAACAAGCAACAGAATACACGCCCCAAACGAAGATATTAGAGCTGTAAGAAGGTCCTGCATGTATTGAATTCATTAAGTAGTTTTGTTTTATTGTAATAGCAAGCTTTAATTTATCAGGATAGATGGCCGGTAGTATGTGAGTACGCAAGATCATATGCCCGCCTTAAAATTGCTTTCCCATCAATTAAAGTTTATATGTTTGATGTCTTTGCTGAATTTATATTAGTGCATTGATAACCTCTGTGTCTAGCTGAGCACTGCTTGGGCTGCCATACCCCTTCCTCGCCTATTTAATCCGATGTCTTTGGATAAATAGGATAGTCATAAGTAATCATTAAGGGTTTACTCGCCGATATAATGAAACCAACGAGAAAGATTTAACTAATATACACTACATATAAAACTAGCAATAAAACAAGTGACAAGCTGCTTAAATATCAGGATAGGTCTTCTTATAGTCTCTATTATCTATATGTGTATGATGAGACAAAAATGTTACGTTTTTAGGGGTCAGTTTGAGTCCTAATTCGTATATTATTTGATCGGATTTCACCCAAAGTCGTTTCTTTTCTCATTTTAGGTACTTTTGAGGATAAAATCACAAAAGAAGCATTTTCGAGCGTTTTCGGAGTGAAAAAGTGCGGAAAACAACAAAATCTCAAAAGACCCTAAAGTGCACAGAAGGTGACGGCGTCACAAGCTTCAACGTGACGACGTCAGGAACAAATGAAGTGAAGAAATTGGAAGTTACTCATGACGGGCCAGAGAGTTTTTGGCCTAGTAAGGCTGTCAGATCTGGAACAAGGCGGCGTGACGACGTCAAGAAGGCCATCACAAAACCCTAATCGTCGGCGTGATGGCGTCACACCTTGGGCTGACGCCGTCAGCCCGTATTTTCTATATATATAGGACGAATTTTATTGTTTTAAAAGAGGAACTTGGTGGAGAACTTAAGGGTTAAACCATAGCTCGTGTATTACAGACCTTAGAGGGTACTTTTACCCCTCTAACTTGCATGTTTAATCTAAGATAAGTCTTCATTCAATCCATACAATATGTCTATGTATTGTATGATCTATGTTTGTGCTTTTCTTTCCTTCAACATGCTAGGCTAGATTAACTTGTGTTTGCTTAGATCTAATGAAACCTAACTATTAATTATCATGTGATGTGTATGTTGTG
>LBNU01026937.1:226127-238370 GCA_014162995.1 Artemisia annua | reverse complement strand
CCTAACATCCTTAATTATTTTGCACATATATGGGGTGAAGCAATTTTGTGGGAACAAAAAGACATGAGTACCTTCGATGAGCTTTAAAGAGATCCAACTACTCCATGCTTAGCATCTATCTTCTAAAAAAACTTAATCATTTCACGTTCTCCGCAAATTTAAAATCCCAAATAATGAGATCCGCGAATGCTTAGCCATAATCATTTTTAAAGATTATATTGGTTAAGGGAGACAAGCTAGGGCTCAACACGCCCGGATCAAGTCAAAATTTTTATTCTCACTCTTACCTAGTAGGAAAGCCAAACGCGGTGTCAAAACCTTTATTCTATTTTTGCATAATTTTTAATTTTTCTCATTTTTTCTTTGGAATTTTTCAATTTTTTTGTGGATTTTTGAGGAAAGCGGGGTTGCGTAAGTAAACGACAAAGGTGAGAGTGCTAGGTCAATCAAATCGAAGATTCAACCCCCCAGACTAAAGATAAACATTGTCCTCAATGTTTTCAAGGTAAGGGTAATCCTAACAATAAATCTAAGGCTGTTTATTAAGTATGCCAAAGATACCATTAGTCGATAAGATTTGGATATACGATTTCCAAGCAAGCATCAAGACATGGGACTCGAGTGGAGATGAGATGATCCACGAGCACGAGAGTCAGCATGTTTTGTATCATAAAATCAATAAATATAATTCCCAACAATCTTCCCATATTTGATGGTAACAAAACGACTACGTTCTTGTACGAACTTCCCTAGACGAAGTAGAGAAATTGAGATAATTAAATCTCGCTATAAATGAAACAATCTTGTCTTTCCTTTAAGTTATGCCACCACAACATCTCTTCCCCTTTTTGTTATCAACAAATAGAGAACGTAGACAAAACTTCCCCTTGAGTGGTGCATGTAGATGGTTGAACATTTAAGCAATAAGCTTCCCCTGAAACCAATATGTTTACCATCTTCTTGAATCTTCAATTATGTAAGCTCCTTATAATGATCACTTGTAAAGAAAACCGAGTATAACGAATTTGATGAAGAAGTAGAATTTCCCAAACTTGAGTCTTAAATCTTGTACTATCCACGAAACTCCATACTTATACGAAACCATAAATATAAGTATACCGCAATCCCTTGACAAAATCCTCAACTAATATGAGACACTGAGCACTACAATGTAACTCCTTTAAGTGATAGCCAATGTGTGCATAGAGCATCATAAGAAAAATCACACATTGCTAGATTCATCAAGCTATATGATAAGAACACAAACCTGTGAAACTCAACTACAACATCAAATAAATGATATTCAACCTTCTTCGTAATCAATTAATCCATAAGAACCAAATACGAGCCTTTTAAAAACCTTTAAGAACAAAAACTTCTTCCTGTGTGTGTGAACTAAATAACCATTCTGTATGTGTAAAACCATCTCTAATCAATCATATGTACTTCCCCTTAATGCTCGTAAATCATGATCACCAATAAAACTTGTAGCAGTACTTTGAACTAACGCAACAGTACTTTCAACGAACGGGCAGTACTTTCAATAAACGAGCAGTACTTCAAAAATCAAACAAGCAGTACTTTCAAATAATGGACCAGTACTTTAAAAACAAGTAGCAACAGTATGAATTTTACCTTTAAGCACAGCAGTACCTTGCATTCGGCAAGCAGTACTTTGGAAAGAACAGCAGTACTTTGAATCAACTTCAAACAGTACTTTTGAAAAGTAGCAGTACTTTGAAAACAATTAGAAGTACTTTGAGAACAAGAGCAGTACTTTAAACAATAGAGCAGTACCTTGTATCAGTAGTATGTTCTCGAGCAGTACTTTAAAATCATGGAGCAGTACTTTGAATATAGCATGCAGCAGAGTCAAAATAATAAGCGTAGCAGCAAAAATTGAAAATCAATAACATTAAAAAACATGCTTGCTTCAGAACCCTTCACTACCACACGCCAACAACTGTGAGAACCTTGAATGCAAAATTTATCAATCGCAAACTTCCAATCATTATGCAAATAATACCGAGCCACGATGTGAACAAAAACAATTCAGAACCTAGCTACTAGGGTTCATCATCGACCCATGAAAAGTCGATTCCCCAAAACTAGTAGCATTACACCAAAACGTTGCATCATGACCAGACGACACTTTAAAAGTGTCGCTAAAGTGTCGCTAAAATCCTAAATTCACCAAAAATCAATCATACGCATCCATAGCAGCTTTCTTTCATGATGTTTAGGCACCAAATAACATATAAAAAACTTCCATAACGAATTAATACCAAGTAAACACGAATTCATGAAGTTGAAAAGCATAGAAATCCCAAAAATTGACTTACATAAACCTTTTTCTGCAGCAGACTTTGACAATTTTTATCTTTTTATTGGAAGCTCAGATCAAATATCCCTCCGGTGGAACTCTTCTGTGATATGTAGAGAACCTCCAGTAAAAATTTCAGCCCGATCCAATGGTTAACGAAGGAGAAATCGCCTGTACAAAACAGCTCTGCAGAAAGTTGCGAAAATTAGAACCAAAGTCGATTTTCTTCTTCATTCTTCGACTAAAAACCTTGTAAATCCTAGATATCAAGAGCCCCAGGCTCTGATACCAATTGTGAAGATCGTTGTAGCTCTTAGACGAGGTCTAATATTATATTTAGGAACACATACTAATGAAGGCGGAATATTCAAACATAGAATCAATCATTATTATGAACAAGGTTTTTCATTGATAATCTCTCTAACGATTACAAACTAATTAACATGTTCTACCTTGATCAAGTAGAACATGCTATCTAAACTAAAACACTAAACCCTAGGCATTTTCCCAAATCCCTACGCCTAGGTTCCCACACACACACACCTTTGATGTTTCCATCTTGTACGTACAATTAAACTAATGACCCATGTCCTCTTTATATACTAGAGGATTAGGGTTTACAAGAAAGACAATTATAATATAATTAAGAAACTAAATATTCTTCTAGAATCTTCCAAATCCTCCATCTTTTTGTAGTTTCCCTTCTTGTCACTTCAAGCCCTTCATGTTTCATTCTTCTTGTTTTGTATCATCAAATCAATAAATATAATTCCCAACACCCGGGAAAGAATGTATTTTTCGGTTAAAGTCACGAGTTGTAAAATCCCGTTTAAGACTACACCATGACAACTACGGCTTCAATTGATGATATCCAAGCTGCTGGGTCCGATACTCGACCTCCTATGCTCGACAGAACTGACTATGAGTCATGGTCCCAAAGAATACGTCTGTATTGTCAGGGCAAGGAAAATGGGGAGAACATTCTGAGATCGATTGATGAAGGACCATTTCAAATGGGTACTACCAGAGATGTTATCTCTACCAGTGAAGATGGAACAGTCACCTTTGGAATTGACAGACCTCGTACTTACAATGATCTTAACGAAGCTGATAAGAAACGATATGATGCTGATATTCGAGCTTCCAACATTGTGATACAAGGGTTACCCAAGGACATCTACAAACTCATTAACTTCAAAACCGAGGCCAAAGCCATTTGGGACAATGTCAAAATGCTGCTAGCTGGTTCAGAACTTACCAAAGAAGATCGTGAGTCTCAGTTGTATGATGAATTCGAGCACTTCAAGATGAATCCTGGTGAAAACATCACTGACTACTATGTAAGATTCCACAAGCTTGTGAATGACATGAGAATGATCAGAATGATAATGCCTAACATCCAACTCAACTCAAAGTTTGTTAACAACATGTTACCAGAATGGGATCGGTTTGTCACAGCTGTGAAGCTAAGCAAAGGACTCAGAAACACCAACTATGAACAACTTTATGCTTATCTGCAACAATATGAGAAACATGCTATGTATGATCGTCTGCTGAGAGAAAAATTCAATCCCTCAAATGACCCTCTTGCTCTCATCTCCAGTGTTCAGGGACTCAACCAATCCTCAATTGATTCAATCAGTCACCCTACTGCACAAGCAACACATAATCAGTCTGCCCTTGGCCAATCATCCATGCAATCATCAGATGTCAAGACTAATCAACAAGACTCTGGGAACTCTCACATTGACAAAAGGATAGATAATCTCTCCAACCAAGTCTCACTGTTGGTTCAACACTTCAGGAGTACACTTCCTCAAACCAACAACCAACTCAGAACCTCATCTAACCCACGTAATCTTGCTGTTGTGGAAGATGGGCGTGTTGTTGTTCAAAGAAGGTAAAATGTTCGGGGAAATGCTTAGAATATGATGGGAATGCCAATCAAGGGCAAGGAAAACAACCCAAGTGTTACAACTGTGGTGGGTTAGGTCATATTGCAAGGAACTGCACTCAACCAAAACGTCCTAAGAACTCGGATTACTTCAAGGATAAGATGTTGTTGACGCAAGCACAAGAGAATGGAGTTTTGCTGGATGAGGAACAACTGCTGTTTCTTGCGGGTGATGAAGGGAACTCATTCGATGCCGATGTGGATGATCAACCAGTTCAGGATCTAGCTCTCAACGATCCAAACATCTTCCAAGCCGAAGATTGTCATGCTTTCGATTCTAATGTTGATGATGAACCCGCTGTACAGACCATCTTCATGGCCAATCTTTCATCTGCAGTCACATCGCCGCAACAATCTGGTTCCCTCAATTCATCCATCATTTCTGAGGTACTCAAATTGAATGACACATATGAAACGTGTGATGTTCCCAAGATTCTCAATGAAGTACATCAAACTAGTGTTGTCATGCTAGATGATGTTGATTTGAAAAACAACAACGTTTCCTCAAGTCTACAAAATGTGGATCACAACAACGAATCTGATGTACCTAGTCGAGCATCTTCCGTTGCATGTTTTGACAATGTGATGCACAAACAAAGGACTCATAACAAAGTAAAACACACGGACGTTGTTGAATCAAATTTTGTTGATATGGGTAATAGCAATGTTATCCCATATGAACAATATGTAAATCACAATGCCGAGTCTGTTTTACCAAATGATGAATCCTCTGTTGATAATGACATTTGTGAATTTGATGAATACACTGCTGTTATACCTGATGATACCTTGACCACTAGGATTAATATTCTTCAAGATCAGGTGAATATATATCGACAACGTGCAAAATTTGAGTTAACCGAATGTGAGAAGAAAATGGATTGGCAAATGTGTACATATATAACCGAAAGGAATTTAAAGGAAGAAGCTTTAAGAATGGAAATAAGATCTTTAAAAAATCAAGTTTATCAAACTGTTAAACAAAAACAGGAGATTCAGGAGAGTCTTACCACACTAAAACTAGATTTTCAAAGTAAAGAAACTAAACTCTTAAATGATTTTTCCAATCTAAAAGCCTTAAAGAACAAGCTTGAAAATAAATTGTACACACAAGGCCAAACCATTCAAACTGCTCAAATGATGCATAAGCACATTAAGTTACGTGATGAATATAGCAATAAGGATGTAGGAGTGCCTAAAACTAATTTTCTTAGGAGCATTAGTGCCTCTCAACCTGCCTTATATGATGCTAATGTGATGCTTACACCTAATCATGCCCCCCTGATGTCCATAATATAGAGGAGATTGATGAGATTGAATCGGTAAATAGAAAAAGACTTGAGAATAAAATGAAGGATCCCAAGTGCATTAAAAAACGTGTCAATATCAAGCCCCATAATTACTACGAACAGAATCGATTGACTGTTTTTGTGCCCCAAACTAGGTTAACACCAGAACAGATTTTTTGGCCTTTAGACGTTGAGAATATGAAAGCTGAAAACCTTAAGGCCACAACTCCCCTTAAGTTTGCTACCCCAACGGTGTATCCTCCTAATACACCAATGCACCTAGTTCAGTTAGCTCTTCCCACTCAATGTAAAACTCTTATTAGCATATATGTTCTGTACCAAATGTTTGCTGACTTTGACAAAACATGTAAAAAGAGAATTACACCAACGGGAATTACTGAGGGCGAAAGGGGGTTTGAATTAACAAAAGAGTGTTACCTGACTGAAGTCATTCCGTTTTTTAAACAAATCAAAGAACATTTTGAAGGCATGCAAATGTCTCTTAAATCTGAGATAAATGAAATGAAAGATGTGTTTTAAAATCTGGAACTTGAGGGAAAACAAACTGTAATAGACCTTCAATAGAGTGAAATTGCGAGGAAGAATGCCCTCTTCATGAATGATACTTTAATTGCTAAATGCATTGCTCAAGATGTGTTTTATACTGCCACTGATTCTTCATTAACTGCTTGCCAATTTCATGAAATGTCTGTTGCATTAAATGTTTTTCAGAATCGTGTTGTTGAGCTTGAGGGGGAGAATTTAAGATTGCAAGAAAAAAATTCAAAACGATGATCATGATAACATGCTCAGGAATTTTTCGAAATTAGAAGTTAATAATTTCAATTTGCAATTAACAATTCAAGCTCACGCTAACACGATTCCAAAGTTGAGGGCTCAAATTGCCCAATTGAAGTCTAATAAGAGTGATGTGATTGAATCCCTAAAACTTCCGTCTTCAGATTCTCAGAATTTTCAACTTCATAACATCATCAACCATCTCAAATATGAAAATGATTGTTTTCAAGCTGAAAACTCAAAGGTTAAACAACATTACAAAGAGTTACATGATTCGATTAAGATCACCCGTGATAAAACCAATGAAAAAATAACGTCCTTGTTAAAAGAAATTGAGAATCTAAAGACTCAGGTGAAAGGGAAAATGCCTGTCACTGCATGTGATAGCATTCTCTCCAAGGTCTGTAAATCTAAAAGCTATGCATGTAATGCCGTAAATATTCCGCTTCCCATTAGGAATAAAGCGTTTGTCCATAGTGAGTACCTTAGGTATCTTAAGGATTGCCTTGACATGCTTTGTGAGACCATTGAAGAGGTTAGAATGGAGAGACCTGCTGATAATACCATCCTTGATGTTTATTATCTCACCAATAGATCATATGAACGCTTAGATTATGCCATTGGTACATGTCCCAAAACTGTTAGCATGCGTGATAAGCTTAATGAACCGTCCTCTAAGGATAAGAACAAGCATTTTGCCTTTAATGTGCCTTTGACATCATCTGAACTTAACACACTGCTTACCCAAAATCAAACAGCAGTACCACGATCTAATGTTCCCGTCATTGATTCTACAGGAGTAAACATTGACACTAAAACTAGCGGGTCAAAGCCTAGTTGCAATACAAGGAATGATAGGACTTCGCCAGCTAAGAGTGCTCAAGGGAAGAAAGTAGAAGACCACCTTAGGAACAATAAGACTGATCTGATTGATATGAATCGTGTTGATTCTAGTATTAGCTCTAGGCGTACTGTAATTAATTCGAATTCTGATGCTACTTGTAAGATCTGTAATGACTGTTTAATTTCTGGTAATCATGATGAGTGTGTTAAGACATTTTTGAATGCTTCTAAATTACTCCCAGTCAATAATGCTTTGAATCATAAACCGGAAAAACGTGTTTGGAAAGCAACAGGAAGGAAGTTCTCTACTGTTGGCCATCATTGGAGACCCACTGGAAGAAAGTTCACTTTAGGAAGTCAATGCCCCTTAACTAAACTGCCCAATTTTAGTCTTTCCAATGTTAGGGTATGGAAGGCAACTGGTAAGACTCTTCCTCTAGGGACACAATGCGATAACCATAGGTCTAGTGCATCCACGAGTAAAGATATGTTTAATGATACCACTGAACCTTCCACTTCTGTTTTAAGTAATTATGCTTGTGCTAATCAATTGGATCCCACTTGTGTTTGGGGATCCATGTTTTTCAGTTATCCATATATGTCTGGTTTCAAATGCAGGTCGTACAAATCGTCCTTTCGTATTTGGACTCAGGCTGCTCAAAACATATGACTGGGGATCGCTCGCGGCTCAGAAATTTCGTGAAAAATTTTATCGGGACTGTTAGATTAGGGAATGATCATTTTGGTGCTATAATGGGTTATGGAGATTATGTGTTTGGTGACAGCGTGATTTCTAGGGTATACTATGTAGAAGGGCTTGGGCACAATCTGTTCTCCGTTGGTCAATTTTGTGACTCCGATCTTGAAGTAGCCTTCAGAAAACACACTTGTTTTGTTAGAGAATTGGATGGTGTGGATCTTCTGAAAGGTAGTCGTGGCACAAACCTCTACACTATATCCATTGAAGACATGATGCGGTCATCACCTATTTGCTTATTATCCAAGGCATCCAAGAACAAGTCATGGCTGTGGCATCGTCGTTTGAATCACTTGAACTTCGGTACCATCAATGAGCTCACTCGTAAAGATCTTGTTCGAGGCATGCCCCGGCTGAAATATGAAAAAGATCATCTTTGTTCTGCTTGTCAGCTAGGTAAAAGCAAGAAACAAACACACAAACCCAAAACAATTAACACCATTATGGAAGTTCTTCATACCCTTCACATGGATCTGTGTAGACCAATGAGAGTGCAAAACATCTTTGGGAAGAGATATGTGTTAGTGATCACTGACGACTACTCTCGGTTTACATGGGTAAAGTTCCTCAGATCCAAGGATGAGACTCCTGAGATCATCATTAAACTCATCAAGCAGCTGCAAGTTGGACTCAATAAAACTGTCAGATTCGTCCGCACAGACAACGGAACTGAGTTTGTTAACCAGCAAGTTACTCAATTTTATGAAAACCTTGGAATTAGTCATCAAAGGAGTATCCCTCGAACATCTCAGCAGAATGGAGTCGTTGAAAGACGAAACCGTACCCTCGTAGAGGCCGCTCGAGCCATGCTGATATTCTCCAAAGCTCCTATGTTCCTCTAGGGAGAGGCAATTGCAACTGCTTGCTACACCCAGAACCGATCACTGATACATCCTCTTCACGGCAAAACCCCCTATGAGCTAGTGCACGAGAGAAAACCTGATCTATCATTTCTTCGAGTGTTTGGTGCATTATGCTACCCAACTAACGATAGTGAAGACTTGGGAAAGCTGAAGGCAAAAGCTGATACTGGAATTTTTGTTGGTTACGCACCAAATAAGAAGGGTTATCGAATCTACAACAAAAGAACCCGACAAATCATGGAAACCATTCATGTCACGTTTGATGAGCTGTCTGAGCACACAGCTTCTGAACACTCCAGTTCTGGACCCGCATCTAATCTTTTGACTCCTGGACCAATTAGTTCAGGACTTGTACTATCTTCCACTACTGATGCTCCTTATGTGCCACCCACCAGTGAGGATTTGAAGAAGTTATTCGATCCAATGTATGATGAGTATTTTGAACCTCAACAGATAGTTGAGCCAGAACCGCAAGTCATTGGTCCTGATGCTGCTGCTAATGATGTAACTTAACATATAAATAGGCCTTCCGTCTCCATCTCCCTTGGTCAAAATGCTCCGACATCCAGTCATACTCAACCCACTCTCAGCGATCAACCTTCTTCAGTACCTCAAGGAGCTGCATCTGATAATTCTTTTGAAGTGAATCCGTTTGCTCAACCACTTGATAAACCATTTGTCAACATATTTGCTCCTGAACCATCCAATGTGGCAACCTCTTCGGAAGACTCAAATACGGCTACATCAGTCCTCAATCCTCAACTTCATGAGCATTTCAGAAAATGGACAAACGATCACCCAATTGACAACATCATTGGAAATCCATCTCGCCCCGTATCCACACGCAGACAACTTGCCACAGATGCCTTGTGGTGCTTCTTCAACTCCATACTGTCTAAAGCTGAGCCGAAGGACTTTAAAGATGCTTTGACTAAAGCATCCTGGTTCACGGCAATGCAAGATTAAATTCATGAATTTGACCGACTTGATGTATGGGAATTAGTGCCTCCACCAGACTATGCTATGATTATCGCTCTTAAGTGGATCTTCAAAGTGAAGCTTGATGAATATGGTGAAGTTCTGAAAAACAAGGCTCGGCTAGTGGCCAAAGGATACAGACAAGAAGAGGGTATAGACTTTGACGAATCATTTGCACCCGTGGCTAGAATTAAGGCCATCAGGATTTTTCTTGCAAATGCAGCTAGTCAGAATATGATTGTCTACCAAATGGATGTAAAGACTACATTTCTTAATGGTCACTTAAAGGAAGTGGTTTATGTAAGTCAACCTGAAGGGTTTGTTGATCCTGAGCGTCCTAACCTTGTCTATCACTTGAAGAAGGCACTGTACGGACTTAAGCAGGCACCCCAAGCATGTTATGACACTCTATCCAAATTCCTTCTAGCCAACAAATTCACAAAGGGTGTGGTTGATCCTACACTGTTCACCAGAAAGTCAGGCAAGCATCTACTCCATGTTCAAATCTACGTAGATGACATTATCTTCGCTTCTTCTGATCCTTTGGAATGTGATCGTTTTTCACAAGAGACGAGTACCGAATTCCAAATGTCCATGATGGGGTAGATGTCATTTTTCTTAGGCTTGCAAATCTCTCAAAATCCCAATGGCATCTTCATCAATCAATCCAAGTATGCTGCTGAAATATTGAAGAAATTTGGATTCGAATCATGTGACTCAGTTGACACTCCGATGGTAGAGAGATCTAAATTGGATGAGCATGTTGTGGGGACTCCAGTTGATCAAACTAAGTACNATGTCCATGATGGGGTAGATGTCATTTTTCTTAGGCTTGCAAATCTCTCAAAATCCCAATGGCATCTTCATCAATCAATCCAAGTATGCTGCTGAAATATTGAAGAAATTTGGATTCGAATCATGTGACTCAGTTGACACTCCGATGGTAGAGAGATCTAAATTGGATGAGCATGTTGTGGGGACTCCAGTTGATCAAACTAAGTACCGCAGCATGATTGGATCCTAAATGTACCTCACTGCTAGTAGGCCAGATCTTCTATTTGCTGTTTGCATGTGTGCTCGCTATCAATCCAAACCCACCAAAAAGCACTTAGAAGCAGTCAAAAGAGTTTTCAGCTACCTTCAAGGGACTATTCACATGGGTATTTGGTATCCTAAAGACACTGCTATGGCTCTCACTGCCTACTCTGATGTTGATCATGCTGCGTGTTAAGATACACGTCGAAGTACTTTAGGTGGTGCTCAATTTCTAGGAGATAAGCTTGTTAGCTGGTCATCAAAGAGACAAATGAGTACGTCAATCTCCTCCACTGAGGATGAATACATTGCCATGTCATCTTGTTGCGCTCAAATCCTATGGATGAGATCGCAATTGTCTGACTATGGTTTTGATTACAACAAAATTCCGATGTACTGTGACAACAAAAGTGCAATTGCTCTTTGCTGCAACAACGTCCAGCACTCCAGATCAAAGCACATTGACATTCGACATCACTTCATCAGGGAACAAGTGGAAAAGGGGATTGTGGAATTGACATCGTCACCAAGGCACTACCCAGAGAACGGTTTCAATTCATTCTCCCGCATCTTGGAATGAAGAGTATTACTCTTGAGTCACTCAAAAGTCTTAAAGAAGAAAGTGACGAATGATGGCTTCGCTTCACATATCCTTGTACATATTCTTAAAACCAAAAAGAAAATACAAAAATATAAAACCTAGAAAAACCATAAAAATCTGAAAAACGCAAAAATACCAAAAATAGTTTCACCCTAGGCATGTCTTCTGCTTATGGATAACATTTAAGATTCTAGAAATGCCATTCAATAATGGCACGGAATATTAAATGAAGCTCGAGCAGAAGTTATATTAATCGGTTAAAACATGTCTCTTCGGCTTACTATTACCTCAGATAGCAACCCGCTCTTATCTATGGGGAAAACATGCCGCCAAAAAGACGGTTGTTCCTCTCACCGGGTGAAGTTCACTCGGGCATGGATTACTTTATATCCATGTTTCTTCGAAATGTTGTACGTTTCAGTGCATCATTTCTTGAAAAAGAAGAGAAGTCTTCTTTCATCCCAAAATCTCTCTCTCTTATGATTCTTCAAGAGAGTTTTTGTGGTTTACAAGGTGGCTATTAGACTTAAATTTTCACAAATACCTTTCCGCTCAACTGAATGACTACAGCTCTTTAAATAGAAAACGGGTCATTAATTGAGGGGGAGCGTATTTGCTCAAAATTCTACACCTTTATAAACTTTGTGCACCAGCAGCAGTGAAAAAGTGTTTCAAAAAATCAGTACATGTTATAATTTTACCACATTTTCTCCCATTTTTTCTAAACTCATTTAAATCAATTGGGATCACAAAGTCTCAAAAGATTTGAAATTTTTTTATCGGGGGAGAGAATGTGATTTAA
>LBNU01026937.1:186173-218015 GCA_014162995.1 Artemisia annua | reverse complement strand
TACTTGTGTTTTAATATGATTGCTATGGAGTAATTTGTGATATACTAGTGTGTATGATGTGATTGGTTATGGAGTATTCTTTTACTAAAAAGGTGATGCATGAAAACATATCTATTTTATGAGTTTGTTGAAGTAACATCTAATCTTGCTTAATTTGTTGGTAAAAACAATCTTTGGGAAAATAGGTCCAAAAGGATTTTCAACTTGTTTTTATTCCAAAACATTAGTGTACGAATTAGTATGGAATATGATGCTTGACACCCATCTTATTTACTTATTAAAATGGATTTTTGAGAAGATTTCATCACGAAATAGGACCGAAAGGATTCGTAGGAATTCATAAGAAAATAATTGATTTTCTAAACAACCATGTGATTATATAATTGTCATACTATCTAGATATGTCCGAAAGGAGTCATTTAGTTGATTGAATTCTTAGTAGTAGTAAAAACATGACATACATCATAGATTGTATAACTACTCATTTTTAGTTGCGCATCATAACAAGTTTTACACCAAACTTTATATCCAAAATTGCCACAATACTCCTTATGACCAATCAAGGAATTATACACAAGTATATGTTCAGTACTTATTTGATTTCTCTTAAAATTAATATTCATATAAACAAGGATTGACACCCTTTGTTCTACAAACAATTTTTACTACAAAACCTACAAATCCCTTGGGACGATCTCGACTTACCCACCTTTACTACATCGAACGAGTATACTTGCTCGTATGTGCTAAATTACTAAACGGATAATTCGTGTTTATAAATTTTAAAACTTGCACTAACAAAAAGCACATCAATCAACCTAAGCTCCTCATCTTCGGATGAATTCTCCTCACCCATCAAAAGTGAACACTTTCTAAACCTTGCAACTCCCACTCCATCACCCAAACAAACCAATGAGCTCACCACTCCACCACCAACCAAGAAACCCGTTGATCCAAGTCCACCACCCGCACCAACCCAACCATCCAAGTCTCCATCACCACCTACATTACCTAAACTTGAACCAATGGAGCTATTTGGGTCTCCACCAACATCACCACATCCGTTTGTAGAAGATTTTGAGGATCTTCCACCAAGATCCACCAATCCACCTCCTTTGCACTCGTTTGATTCACTTGAGCGAGTGACAAATGAAAAACAAAGGCCATTGTTTGAGCCCAATGAGCCTTTTGATCAAAATCCACCACAACAAGAAGCCTTCAACCAACCAAAAACATTGTTGTTTCACCCACTCTTCAAAGACATTCATGGTCCTCTATATGGAGAACCAAACTTTGAACTCCATGATCACCCAACTCAACCAAACCCCCAATCCCAATCCTTTGAGTCCATCTTTCCCTCTTATGAGGAAATTGAGAGGATGGTAGAAAATCACCTTCATCAAGCAATGGAAATTCAAACCACCTTGCTTGACTCCATTCCAAACCCATCTTCCACTCAAGCAACCAACAACAACCCGCCACCACCACCATCATCAAATGACCCATTANTTGAACTCCATGATCACCCAACTCAACCAAACCCCCAATCCCAATCCTTTGAGTCCATCTTTCCCTCTTATGAGGAAATTGAGAGGATGGTAGAAAATCACCTTCATCAAGCAATGGAAATTCAAACCACCTTGCTTGACTCCATTCCAAACCCATCTTCCACTCAAGCAACCAACAACAACCCGCCACCACCACCATCATCAAATGACCCATTACCACCCAATCCTCACCATGGTTGCTCACAATGTGAGCATATGGTCAAAATGGGTGAAAGTGACTCCTCCCAAACTAACCAGTCAACCAGGTGTGGTCAACAAGTCAAATCTGAGAGAGGAGAGATCAATTTATGATCCGTTGAAAGCACAGTGTATTCACGGGTCGTTAAGTCCCAACGAGGTTGAAATTGTGTTTTGGGAAACGTTTGAATGATTTAGTGATCGGGAAAGTAACCAGATAATGATTTGGATTGATTACACTAATAAGATAATAATGAAAATAACACAGATGAGCAATATTAACAATTACTGAAAACCAGATAAACCTAAAACGTATTAAAATTAAAACAAACGTAAATGCGTACTGAGAAAAGTGGGAATCACACAAAAATAAACTACAGGGGGTGAAAATGACTTTTTTACAAACTTAATATTAAAAGAAAATTTTATAACAGAGAAAAATATTTTTTTTATTATTTTATTATTTAATATTAATTAAAACTATTTAATTACTTATTATTAATATTTAACTTATACTAAATTTAATATAATATTAAATAAAACTAAGAATGAAAATTTATTTTTAAAAATTCTAAAATAACTTAAAAATAATATAAAAACTAAAAGTATATCTTTTTGTCTTTTTCTGAATTTAATACTAATTAATTACTAATTATATTAATTAAACTGATTTAACTAATTTAAATTACTAATAATACTACAAATTACTTAGAAATTTAAGAATATTTTATAAAACTAATTAACCATATCAGGAATCCTAAAAAATTATAAAAAGTTTATAAAAATTATTATTAAACTATTTTACTAATTATTTACTTAGTTATTAATTAAAAACTAGTTAAACTAAGTTAATTACTAAAAATAGAAAATTAACAGTAATAATTATGAAACTATTTTCTAAAAATACTTTATAATTTATAAAACCTATAAAAAGGATTTTCTTTTTGGGTTTTTTTTTAATTAAAACTAATTTAACTATTATTAATTATTATAAATACTAAATGAAAAGATAAAATTATGAAATTTTTTTTATACAAATACTATAATAATACAGAAACCTAGGAAAAATATAAAAAGTACTAAGTACTTAATGAAAAAGTTGAAAAATAAGCTAAATAGCTAAAACTTCTTAAATAGAAGCTATCACTATTTTAAAAAGTGATGATTTTGTGATTTTTCTTTTTGACAACTATTTATATACTGAAAATGAGTAACTTTNCCACCATCATCAAATGACCCATTACCACCCAATTCTCACCATGGTTGCTCACAATGTGAGAATATGGTCAAAATGGGTGAAAGCATCAAAATGTTGCTTCACCAAGTCCATGATGAAACCCGCTTTGCTCTAAAACACATTCTTGAGCGTTTGGATGCTCTTTCTCACCCAAACCAATCCTAGAGCATGTTTGGAGGCCTTTTGCCCCACTTAAGAAAATGTAGGGAGACTTCCATTTATAGAAGTAGGACTTTTATTTTCTTAGTTATTTTTCTCTTTTCCTTTTATTTTTTTAGTATGATAGGATTTTTCATTTCTTGTCTTTGACTTTTGGAAAAGTCAAATTTTAATTGGAATGACATCTTTTCTACTATCTTGTTTGCATTGTTGGTTGATCATATATTAGTTGTGATTGTGCTTGATTATATTCTCATATTATGCTATGGCTAGACGATTTATCGTGTGTCATTACCGCCAACTAACTCTTTTGTTGTAGGTTCAAAATCCATGTTTCCTAACTTGGCACTCCTTTTAGGGGGAGTATTGTCCAAGGGTGAGCACTTGCATCATTCCGCTTCGCAACTCTTCTTTTTGTTTCGACAAAAAGGGGGAGAAAATATATCTAAACTTATAAACTTAAAATGATTTTCATCAATTAAGTAAAACAAGTTTAAATATAAAACTTTTAAAGACTTAACACTAAAATTAGTGATTTACTTAAAAACAAAGTTTATGTTTTGTCTTCAACAAAAAGGGGGAGATTGTTAATACAAATATCGCCTAAAAACGTTATTTATATTTTACGATCTTTGCTAAGTTTTGTTAACGACAAAGTGTAAACTTTAGTTTTTAGTAAAACATAATTATAGTTTAAGTCTTACATAACTAGACTTCATTTGCTACATTTACATTTCATATTAGACATAATACTTTCATATTTCTTAATAAAGAAAGTGTTACATCACATCATGTGCATTTATGGAAAGATTGTGTGTTTGACTTTCCATAAGACCTCTTACACATTTTGGAAGGATTCCAAGTTTATTCAATGTGTGTTTGACTAGAAATAACTTGATGTGACCTTGGTAGATATGGAAAGATTTCTTGTAAGCTTTGACTGTCAGACCTGGCGGAACCCTGGAGATACAAGGGCGGAACCCTTGTTTTGGTTCCGCCGGTTCCGCCAGTGGTCTGGTTGGTTTTGGTATAAATACCAAGTCACTTGCAAGAAAATCACTATCACTTCTCATTACATTTTACACATACATCATTCATCTAACCCATTAACATTTTTATTTGTGTGAAGCTCTCTTGTAGCAAAGAAGTTCACAAGTTCATATCAAAGTTACAAGTACTCAACACAACGTTGCAAGACTTGTTAGCTTAGCATTGTATAAACTTCGTGTAGTTTATACTTCATTTGATTGTGCATATTGAAGTTGTGATCGGTTAGTATTTTAGGCCTTAAAATACATAGTCTGACGGGAGTGGTTGTACCCTTGTAAAAGAAATCGACATCTAGCTTTGTGTCGGTAATCTTGTGTAAGCGACGTGTAAGGTTTTCTCCACCGGTGAAAGGAGCTTGTTGACTAGTGAAAGAAACTCTCGAGTTGGATACTCGGGGCGTGGAGTAGGGCAAGGAAAAAGAGTTCTTGTAGCCGAACCACGATAAACACTTGTGTTGTGGTTTGATCGTTTCTTTCTTTATCTTTGCATATTACATATTGTCTTTAGTTTAGATCTTTGATTACACGTAAAGTTTCAAAAGATAATTAAGTTAAAAACCGGTAAACTATTCAACCCCCCTTCTAGTTTTCCACATAGTTATTCAGGGCTTTAAACAAAAGTCAGGAATAGACTACTTTGATACTTATGCCCCTGTGGCACGTATCAGTACCATAAGATTGCTGATTGCTTTGGCATCAATTCACAATCTGGTTATTCATCAGATGGTTGTGAAGATAGCTTTCTTGAATGGTGATTTAGATGAGGAGGTTTACCTGAACCAACCTCAAGGCTTCATCATGCCTGGTAATGAGAACAAGGTGTGTAAACTGATTAAGTCTCTTTATGGACTAAAACAGGCACCTAAGCAATGGCATCAAAAATTTGATGAAGTGGTTTTGTCTAGTGGTTATTTGCTTAACCAGGCTGACAAATGTGGATATAGCAAATTTGATGAGTTTGGGAAAGGAGTCATCATTTGTCTATATGTTGATGACATGTTGATCTTTGGCACTGACCAAAATCAGGTTGACCTGACTAAGGCATTTTTGTCATCAAAGTTCTCCATGAAGGATATGGGGCAGGCAGATGTTATCCTTGGTATAAGGATTAAACATGAAAGTAAAAGAATTTCTATGTCACAATCTCATTACATTGAGAAAGTGTTGAAGAAATTTAATTGCTTTGATTGTACTCCTGTGAGTACTCCTATGGATACAAGTGAGAAGCTAATGCGTAATACTGGCAAAGCTGTATCTCAACTTGAGTATTCTAGGGTGATTGGCTGCTTGATGTATGCTATGACTTGTACAAGACCTGATATTGCTTTTGCAGTGGGTAAACTGAGCAGGTATACTAGTAATCCTAGTGCTCATCATTGGCAAGCAATTCAGAGAGTACTAAAGTATTTGAAGAGAACTATGGATTATAGTCTCTCATATAATGGTTATCCTTCAGTATTGGAAGGATACACTGATACGAGTTGGATCAGTAACACTGAAGATAATTCGTCAACTAGTGGCTGGGTATTCCTACTTGGTGGAGGTGCAATTTCTTGGGCATCCAAGAAACAAACTTGCATCACTAGTTCAACCATGGAATCTGAATTTGTGGCTTTAGCAGCTACTGGTAAAGAAGCTGAATGGTTGAAAAACTTGCTTCTTGAGATTCCATTGTGGCCTAAACCTATAGCACCTATTTCTATCCGTTGTGATAGTGTTGCTACATTGGCAAATGCTTATAGCCAGATGTACAATGGGAAGTCTAGACACTTAGGTCTCAGGCATAGCATGATTCGTGAGCTTATCATGAATGGGGTGGTATCTATAGAGTTTGTTAGATCTTAACATAATTTAGCTAATCACTTGACGAAGGGTTTGGCTAGAGACTTGGTTTTAAAGTCTGCTAAAGGGATGGGTTTGAAGTCCAACTTAGTCACTGAATGATAAGACACCCAACTCCCTCCTGAGGAAACTTGGGAGCTGAGTTCAATGTGGAAAGCTGAACATTTAGTGGACTGGAGCACATGTTTTATATTACATCCCAAGGTTGTGCTCAGTACCTGCTGGAAAAGGAGGATGAAGTCTTTACTTCTCACTGGTTAATTTCTTTGAAAAAATGCTTAGCATGAGCATGAATTAAGAGGAACCACCTATGTAATTGTTGAAGTTTTGCCGCTTCAGGAAGCTTTGGACTTTTTGCTTTCACAACATTTATAAATTGGATATGGACACATGGCTTGTATAGTGTCAGGGGTATTTAAGTGTTTGAAAACTTGTGTGTATTTATCTTCAGGTATTCAAATGGGTTGAAGGGTTCAATTCTTAGAACACCCTGATTCTCGAATATTTGAACGTATATGTACTAAGATGGAAATTCAATCTTCAAGATATTTTCATTTATGCACTTGTTTTGTTTAATGTTTAATTTTTCGTGCGAAAGAAGTGAACTAAATTTGGGGAGGATTGTTGGAAAATTTATTGCACTTGAGGGATTAATTCACACCTGGTAATGGGTTTGGAGGTACGGAGTGTACACCCATTTGGTCACTGAATCCCCTGACTCAAAAGTGGTTATGCTAGTGTGAATTTGTTTCTGCTGATCTGATTCTGCTGCTAGTATTAATTCTGCTGTTAGTATGAATCTGCTGCTAGTGGATTCTGCTGACAGTGGATTCTGCTGCTAGTGGGATTCTGCTGCTAGTGGATTCTGCTGCTAGTGTGATTCCGCTGCTGGCATCAGTTTATTCTGCTGCTCGTTTTTAACCACTGATTCCTAATATTATGGAAAGTATTATGATATAATTAATGGGCCGTTAATTATACATAATTCCATGGGCTAGGGTTTGAGTATTCTCTATTAAAAATAGAGGTCATAACAGATTTGCATGTACGATACAACACACAAACCCTAAACACTTGAATACGAATCTGGTTCTTGATTTGTGCCTAAAACAAGAACTTCACTTGGTCTTATCCCATAGAGATATTCGTGTAACCCAGGCATAGGGTCGAATAGTTTCTATTGGAAAGTGATCCCACGATTTCAAGTGAATATCCAGTACCCCATTGATTATCTTTACCCTGATCTGGGAAACCCTAAACTAAAATAAAAAACATAAAACCCTCATTTAAATACCAAAACAAAACAAATTCAAGTAAATAAATTCCAAAAGATGTCAATACTACAAAGTTGCTTCTGCAAGTGATTACAAGTTTCGTCTGCAATTCAGAGTGTCAGTATCAAATCATAGTAGAATGTCTAGTTTTATTGTGGTGTCAGTGGTCATTGGTTGACCAGGTTCCATATGGAATATTAGTTTTCATGCGGGCCTGTTTTGATTAATGGCATTGATGGTCTTTCACCAGTTTTTTTTTCATACCATAATTTCAAGTCATAGTGCATGTGTCAGTTTAGTCATAGGTCACATGACGCAGTTATAACATAAGGACACCGAGCACTCTAACCAAAGATAAGGTACATGGAAACTTAAAAAGTTGATAAACAGGTACCATTCACAAAAGGAACCACCTCCAATACTGCAATTATAAACAGATATATAGTGCGTTGTTCTACTAACAAAGTTAATAACCAACAATAACAAAACGTGAACATTAAAAATCCATTAACAACCGACAATCATGCATAAAATCCAGGTGTTAAAAACGACATTCAATATCACTTCATAGGCTCATCACAAGCATCCTCATCACAAGCATCCTCATCAGCAGTCTGGCTGGATGCAAAGACCTCCAAGTACAAAAGCACAAAATAACCTCTCCTCTTGGAAAGCAAAACCGCAGAGTGCCAATCACGATCTGTCTTGACCCAAACATTCCCAACTGATCTGTTAGGATACTTGTAGGTTAGTTTGTAACATCTAGGAGACAAGTTATGTAACAAACCGGAATTTTTCAGACTAATTTTAATAATAAATATTTATTTATAATAGCTAATTTGGGCATTTCTATGCATAAATGGATATTTTTGAGCATTTCTAAACATTTTCGGGAGCTGTCCTGCACACTGTAGCTTACAGTCATCATTATAATAGTCTATTTTTTTCAGTAAATATAAAATCCATTTTGGATAGTTACCGACAAGTCTCGTAATTTACTGAGAGCTTTCTCACATTTTCTGAAAAACAACGCCGCACGCGAACCGACACCACAGTACCTATGGTAAAAGTCAAGTAAATATATTTTTAAGTCAGTAATGACATTTTATTACATTTCTGACAAAAACGTGGCTAAAAACTTTATTTTACGTATACGTGTCCAAAAACGTCAAACCGGGACGTTTCGGTCACATTTAAGCTTAAATCGACACACGATATACCAACGAGGGGCAAAAATCTTATTTGATCCCCTTTACCCACAAAACACCCTATTATCCAAATCTAATAACTAATATACATTTACCATGCCTACTTCACTTTACCAAACAAGTTTTCATCTTCTTTCTCTCCCAAAAACTCTCCTAGCCGAAAATTCATAAGAGATCCAAGATCTACAAGTAATTTTTGAAGTTCAAGATAATTGGGTTGTATTTACAAGTGTTTTGGGGTAATTGGCACGTGATTTGGGTAAATTTGAAGCGATTTGGGTCTCCCTTTGTTCTTGCTAGCCACGTACAACCACACCCTTTGTAAGCTATCATCAAAACTTTTCTACACTAACTCTATTGTTATATTATTTTCTCAAAGCATGTTTAATTAATTTTAATAAATTAAATACCTAATTATAAACTTTACCTAATATATATATATATATATATAGTATAACTATAGTATTATATTATATATATATATATATATATATATATATATATATATATATATATATATATATAAGCTATATATATGTATTACTTATGAATTGTAACGATGAATACGACGTACGGATGTTCCGTTGTACCAAATCTCACCATACACTTTCACCACGAGCCATCACCAAAAGTCTTTCTAATAAACTACTTGTGAGATGTACGTACCACACAACAAGCAAGAAATACGCGAGCACATGGTCACACACAAAACCTTTTTCAAAGGAGCCAAAACATTTAAAACACGAAAACTAAGACGCTTGTCTTTTGAAAACTCTTTTACTTTACGAGACGTACTCTGAGATGACTATATATATTAGGTTGTGCCGATTCTATACCGTTCTATATCTCTTGATACCATTGTGATCTGCTCTAGATGCCAGTTGTGTCAGTTGTGATATTTTGCGTTGCTTCATATTGAGGTGAGTTCATACCCCCTGTTTTACTCGTTTTACAACTGTTTTGGGGGAGGATACATGCTCGTTTTACTAAATCCAGTATTTGCATTACTTAAACATTGAATTGTTTACTCGAAAACTTTATGTGCTTGCTGAATTACTTGTTCGGTTATTCAACCGCACGACTTGATTTATCGTTACAAACTGGATTTATTTACTATGGACACAAGTGCTTGAACTGTATACGTGAGTTTATAGCCCCATTTTCTTATAAGTACTGTTTTATAAACCATGGGGTGAGAAACATGCAAAACTGTTTTCATGGACCTAAACTGAACTTGTTTTTACACACTGGTATGCGGAAACCTAAGTTGCTTGAATCCCACTTTGCCCACCATCGACAACGGTCAATTCCCGCTGGGAAACGCGTATGTTATAAATAGATCTATTGAGGGTGACTCCTCCGTTCGGTTGGCCATGCCATGGTCAAGGCGAATGTATACCATGACGACCTTTTTGCCGAGTGACTGGGGATTATCACTCGCGGGCACCTTTATTGTACTTATGCCTTTGGCATGCTTTTGTCTAGTTCGGTTGTTAAGCTTAGTGTTGCATACGGAATTAGTGTGTACTTGCTGATTTATTTGCTATGGTCCACTTGTGCTGATTTACTGTATAAACTGAATTTGACTGATTTTCTCCTATCATTGCAACTGAAGCGGAGACCACTAGAACTGAATTTGATTTGTATGTGAACGATTTTTCACACGCGAAAACCTTGTGGTCCACATTTCTTTTACACTGAATTGCTATTTACATAAACTTATGAACTCACCAACCTCGTGTTGACATTTTAGCATGTATTTTCAGGTTTAAGGCGATAGCCTAGTTGTGGAGGCTTTTGGCATGGCATGGCATGGTCATAGATGACTCTGATATATTTGGGACCGCTTTACTTCTTTTATGGGCTTATATTTCCACACTGTTTTTGGAACGTTGTAAACAACATACTTTTGAATATGGAAAATTTCTTTAAACGGTTAAGTTAAACCGTTCTTTGTACTTTGTGTTGTGATACCATTTTAGTAGCACCCCAAACATGTATGCTTCCACTAAACCAGATTTTGGGGGTGTTACAGATTGGTATCAGAGCCTTGGTTGTAGAGAACTGGGTATTTTTAAAGCCTAGACTATAACTACTTTTACGAAAACTTAACCCTATGACCAACACGTGCCTGCCTGCCAAGCTGATGCCTCATTTGTAATTTCGATTACTAATATACTTGATGAGATGTGTACTTTGTTATTGGATGAGTATATTCACTTATTTTTAGTATATACTATAAGTATCTTCGACATACTTATGCATACGTATCATACTTATCGTAGCGTTACACGCCTTTCTCTACGAAATCTCATCATTCGTTCTCGGGCGTGGACACTTGTTTTAGTCTTTCTAAACAGCTTTTAAAAGTAAGGGACATACTACTAGCGTAACTGAGCCGAGTATTTTAAAGTTCATTGAACCTCGGGTGAATATAGACTGATCACCTACATTCAACCAGGGACAGTGGGACATAGCCTGATCATCTATGTCCGACTCAGAGGTGAACTTTGTGATACTAGGAGTAGTTATAATAGAATTATGTCCGGATGAAATTTTTGATTTTGAGAATGATAAAATTCATGTTTGAGTACATAAGCATTGCGTGACATGAACACTCACACCTGCACACAACATGATAGCAATTACAACACACTGGCATCACAATACTTCACGAATCGTAATACACTTTGTATCACTATACCTTTCCGCTCATATGGAATACTTGCTCGTCGCCGTCTAATCATGTTTTGCATCGAGGCGTATTAGACCCGATTGGTCACAGTTTGAATTCGAGTTGTTTATTTTAACTTGTTTGATGTTGTAATAAACTCAAACTCATTTGAGCGTTTCGGCTATGTTTGAATTTGGATTGCGTATTTATTTAAACTCTACTTTGTTTGTGGTCTTGTTACAGTCACCTCTACCCCAAACCTTATGCTCAATCGACATGGTTCATCTATCTCGATCGATGTTGTTCCTTCCGCGTGAAGTAGAATGTACATTACTTGGTCAACCAATAGATTGCTAGTAGCAATCAACATCTTCCTTCAGAGTCGTACTCTGAACTTGCTATACCCTCCACTCAGCGGAGATTCTATGACCAACAGAAACTTTAAGACCTTAAAGAGTCACCTGAACCGCGTTCTTTGGAACAGACACCGAACTTTTCACTCGTCTCTCGAGAATACCAGTTATTTTTGCTACCCTCTTATAAGATGATAAACCGTGTCGCTAACTCCATACAAATTGTTTTCGATTATCCTACTGACCATTTTGCGGTCACTCTACAAATGTTTTACTGCTACTTCATGAAGTCAAAACTTAAACCTTACTACTATATTGTAAACAGCGAATTCTTCCCGTTGTTCTGTAAACTGTTTTGCAAATCATCGCTAACGATTTTATAAACCGGTTTGCTGTCCTGCTACGATATTATGAACCAAACTACAATTTTGCTACTATCATGCAAATGATAAACAGAGAGCTTTCTCACATTTTCTGAAAAACAATGCCGCACGCGAACCGACACCACAGTACCTATGGTAAAAGTCAAGTAAATATATTTTTAAGTCAGTAATGACATTTTATTACATTTCTGATAAAACGTGGCTAAAAACTTTATTTTACGTATACGTGTCCAAAAACGTCAAACCGGGACGTTTCGGTCACATTTAAGCTTAAACCGACACACGATATACCAACGAGGGGCAAAAATCTTATTTGATTCCCTTTTTTGGATCCTAAAACCGGCCACCTACCAAGTCCCACTAAGAAACACATGCTAATTAACCCTTTTAGCCACAAAACACCCTATTATCCAAACCTAATAACTAATATACATTTACCATGCCTACTTCACTTTACCAAACAAGTTTTCAATCTTCTTTCTCTCCCAGAAACTCTCCTAGCCGAAAATTCATAAGGGATCCAAGATCTACAAGTAATTTTTGAAGTTCAAGATAATTGGGTTGTATTTACAAGTGTTTTGGGGTAATTGGAACGTGATTTGGGTAAATTTGAAGCGATTTGGGTCTCCCTTTGTTCTTGCTAGCCACGTACAACCACACCCTTTGTAAGCTATCATCAAAACTTTTCTAATCTTGTTCATATCATGATCTTGTGATGTCTAATGGTGTTACCAAATGTTAAATGTTTATGTTTTGCAAAAATGAAAAAGCTATGGTTTGACATATTATTGCTAGTGCTCGAATTTTATGAAGTATTCATATAATTAGAGTATTTCTTGCTTGTGTGGTAAATCTTGTTGCTTATGGTACTAGTTTGATGATACAAATGTAATTAGTGTTAATTACGTGAGTTTAAGACGAAATATACACTTATGTGTATATATATGTAAATCGGCTCACAATAAAAATATGAAATTATTGGGGTTTTGAAAAACATAAAATTTTGGCTCAAGTGGTGAAATGGTGGAGTTTATGCTTGAAAAATTATAATAAAACACTTACCGAATTAATCACAACAAATTGTATTTAACTAGTAAAAATACAATTTTTGGTGAAATAAACTATTTTTGGTCAAATTGAGTTCATATAGGTCGAATAAGGTGAAATTTGACAACACATGACTTTTGAGATTAATAACTTAATTATAAGTGTTAATTACGTTTAATTTTAAATCGTTACGAAATTATAAACACAAAAATGGATTTTGGGCCAAGTGAGATTTTGAGCCCAACAAGGGGTGTTCGTGGACTGTTGAGTAATATAACGATATATATATATATATATATATATATATATATATATATATATATATATATATATATATATATATATATATATATATATATATAGGGTGGGGTTATTATAAAAAGTGTGTTATAATAAAAAGGGTAGGAAGGGATCTCAACCCTTGGATCACATTTGACCAAATTTGACCAGATCAAAAAGTGCGGTGGTAAGATGGTAAATAATGCAAACTTCAAGGGAAAATCTATAACATTGTATTTACACATATACGCCCTCCTGTCATTTATCACGAACCAGTTCTTGGATCTCTGTTTCTCTCTCAAAAATTTCACATTTCTCTCTCTAAAAATTCACACACATCTTCATCATATTTATCTCTAATCGAATCATTACGACATCACCTCATCATAATCAAATTGTTAACGAATTTACCACATCATGAACCTTCTAATCACGATAGAGTCATTACTGCATCATTGTGTTAACGATCTTGAAGACGAATCTACCGCATCTTAAACGACTTTGTAAGTTGATTTATGAACCCTAATGTTGTTACTGCATCATTTTGTTAGTTTTGGTTTACTAAAATCTTGTTTTTTTTATCAATTTAAGTTCGTTAATGTGAATATGATGAAGTAGCCTATCAAATTTGTTCAAGAGTGTTTGTATGTGTATGTTTATGATTGCTGCATACAAGGTGTTTGATAAAATGTCTCAATGGGAATTTATAACTGTGGTACGCTAACTTTACATTCTGATGCACTTGTAATGAAATTGTGATGCACTAATTTTGAACTGAGAGGCAGTAGGTGTTTAGTTGTCACGTGTAAGGATGAAATAGGCTAAGAGTAGGTTGTTTTATGTGTGTAAACTTGTGTGTATGCTTGGTTGTATGTCTGATGCACTAGAATTTGAACCGAGATGTAGTAGGTTTTTAGTTGTTGCGTGTAAGGATGAAGTAGCTAAGCGTAAGCTGTTTTAGGTGTGTAAATGTGTTTGTACACTTGGTTGTATGTGGAATGTGTTTGTACGCTTGGTTGTATGTTGATGCACTGGAAAATGAATTGAGTTGCAATAGGTGTTTAGTTATCGCATGTAAGGTTGAAATAGGTTAAGCATAGGTTGTTCTATATGTGTAAATGTGTTTGTAAGCTTGGTTATATATGTAATGCACTGAAATTTGAACTGAGATGCAGTAGGTATTCAGTTTTTGCGTGTAAGGATGAAATAGGCTAAGGGTAGGTTGTTTTATGTGTATAAATGTGTTTGTATGATTGGTTGTATATGTGATGCACTTGAATTTGAACTGAGATGCAATAGATGTTCAGTTGTCGCGTGTAAAGCTGAAATAGGCTAAATGTAAGTTGTTTTATGTGTGTAAGTGTGTTTGTATGCTTAGTTGTATGTGCGATGCAATGGAAAATGAACTGAAATGCAGTAGGTGTTATGTCATGTATAAGGATGAATTAGACTAAGCATAGGTTGTTTTATGTTTGTAAACTTGTTGTATGCTTGGTTGTATGTCTAATGCACTGGAATTTGAACTGAGATGCGGTATGTTTTCAGTTGTCGCGTGTAAGGATGAAGTAGGCAAAGTGTAAGTTGTTTTATGTGTGTAAATGTGTTTATATGCTTGGTTGTATGTGTGATGCAATGGAAAATAAACTGAGATGCAATAGATGTTTTGTCACGTATAAGGATTACTTAGGTTAAACGTAGGTTGCTTATGTGTGTAAATGCGTTTGTGTGCTTGGTTGTTTGTCGGATGCACTTGATTTTGAGCTGTGATGCAGTAGATGTTCAGTTATCATGTATAAGAATGAATTAGGTTAAGAGTAGGTTGCCTTATGTGAGAAAAAGTGTTTGTATGTTTGGTTATTTGTCTGATGCACTTGAAGTTGAACTGTTATGTGGTAGATGTTTAGTTGTATTATGTGCGGAAATGATTTTTTTATGCTTTTTGTATGAACGATGCACCTTGTTTTCAACTGTGTGATGCACTAGGTGTTCAACTTTCGCGTACAAAACTAAATTAGGTTACCCGGTAGGTTGTATTATCTGTCAAAATGTGTTTGTTTGCTTTTTTGTATGAACGATGCACCTGGTTTTTAAGAATGATACAATAGCTACTCATTTGTTGTGCATAACGTTGAATTAAGCTACACATAGGTTGTATTATGTTTCAAAATTTGTTTGTTTGCTTGGTTTTATGAACGTTGCACTTAGTTTTGAAGTTTGGTGCAATAATTGTTCAGTTGTCGCGTATATTCTGAATTAGGGTACTCGCAGGTTGTATTATGTGTAAAATTGTTGTTTTTCTTGTTGGTTGTATATATGATGCACTTTCTTTTAAACTGTGATGCAGTAGGATTTCAGTTGTCGTGTATATGGCTGCATTAGGGTACCCATAGGTTTCCTTATGTGTCGAAATGTGTTTTTATTTCTTGGTTGTATCAACGATGCACCCGGTTTTGCACAATGATGCAGTAGCTCCTCACTTGTCGTGTATAAGGATACATTAGGCCTCGTGTAGGTTGTATTATGTGTGTAACTGTATTTGTATGGTTGGTTGATACAAGGATCTTCTATATGAACTAGTAAGTAGAACTTGAATTAGTGAATTTGTTATGTTTATATTAAGTGCATCAGTTCATTTCGAAAATAGTGCATCAGTTGAATAAATCTATCTTGGTACTCACAGGTTTGCATGTTTGTAACAGCTTGCATAGGAAACGTCACGTAAAGGGCGACGAGATGGGCAAGATTCTAAATCATGAAGATTAAGTGAAGATCAACCTAATATGTGAAAGAATTCAAGTATCAATGAGAGAGATTTTAAGTGTTGTCATTCGTAGACGAATATTAATTTTTGTTTCAAAACAATTGTAAATTCTACTAGATTTTCAAATTTTTAGTTATAATACTTTGGATTACTGAATGTTTAATACTAAGTATTGAACCTCTTAATGAGCATAATGTTTGTTTAATATTACTTTTGGTTACTGTTGATTCTGAATGAGCACAGATGCATTAGATTATAAACTATGATTCACTAAATTGTGCATTGTGATGCAATAAATTGTTAACTATGATGCACTAAAAATACTAGTGCATCACAGTGTATACAACTGGTGCATCATAGTGTATATAACTGGTGCATCGTAATGTATATATATCAAATGCATCACAGTGTAAAAATCTGGTGCATAACATTGTATATTCACTTAAATATATACTAGTATAATTTTTTGGATTACAACAGCCGAATCAGAAAAAGTAACAGTATGATGCCTTAAATTTTGATGACTAACAGATATTTGTGATGCAGTAACACAAACATTGTGATGCACTAAAAATAACACTATGATGCACTGGACTTTGAATTGTGATGCAGTAACATTATAACTATGATACATTAGATATATAAACCAACACAGTGATGCACTGGGAATAACACTGTGATGGACAATAATTTCATAAAGATTCACTAGAAATAAAACTATTATGCACTAAACAAAATGAACACAAAAGATATCATAAAACTAAGATAACCATGCATTGATGATCCGTATGCTATACCTTTTTTCTTACAATTGAATCAAAGTTATGTAAGGAATATTGTTGATACAAAAGTTGGGCGTTCCTTGTTTGGGTTCCTGTTCTCGTACCAATCAGATCTTAATGCTCTTGAGACCTGCGCACTAAGAAAGTAACAGACACCGTTAGGCTTATCGAGGGATTGTTTCCCCCCGATTATCCTCCGGCGTGAGAGTAAGTAATCGATTTAGGGTTGTGAATAGTTTTAGGGTTGTAAGTCGTACCTTAGACGAGATCTATGATGCCTTATATATACACACGTAACCGATAAGGTTTCGTGCTCCTCACTCTTCGGTGTATCCACCGATATCGGATATTCGATATATATCTCCTTATTTAGGAGATATCCTATATCTTAATCCATAAATAGTTTTGGGTTTGGGCCCTGTGAGCCCAAACCGTCTAATTGGTAGTCCAATTATTATTATCGTAGCCCACTCGTGGTGGGCTTAATGTTAGTGAATCATGATATTCGGGTTCGTGACCCGAATATAGACTATACGTCATCATGTCCCCCCAGTCTAGTGTGCGCAGGGTAAAACCTGTGGATGCTAGACTAATAACCGTATCGAACTTATTTCCGACGCGTACGCGGGAAAAATGCAAAATAAGACCGCCAAATACGTCCAAAAAAGTTCATTATAAGTACCTCGGGAAATGGGGAGGCTATCCACGTGTCCTGTACCGTTTCATTTTCCACACGATTTGAGTTAGTGGGTTACACGTGTCGCGCATCCATGGTGAGTGGAATACTATATAACCACCTCCTCCTTTTACTGTGTTTATCACAGTAAAAAGCGTTTTATCTCCATTTGCAAAAACTTCAAAACTTCCTTTCAAACACTCTTCTACGTATTAGGTAATCAGCGCGTGCACTCATTATTTAGAAATATGGTACTTCAGTTACATGACTTCACCGCCGATATGTCCGAGGAAGAACTGACGCAGTTTACCTCGGACTACTTCATTCCGTTGGCCTTGCACCCAGAGGTGCCAGGTCCCAATGACACCATCGCGGACTTTCCCTTTGGGAAGGTTGGGGTTTATACGCGCTTTTTCGAATGGGCGAATCAGCGCGTACCCCTATCCGTATTTTTGAGTGATATTCTCAATTACTACGAACTCCACATCTCGCAGTTGCACTGTATTGGCGCTGCGAAGATTTCTAACTTCGAGGTTAACTGTCGCTTGTTAGCGGTTAACCCCACCGTCCATTTATTCCGCGCGTTCTATCATACGACGTGGTTAAATGGATGGGTCACCTTCTCCAAGCGTGTAGGTAAACTACAGTGTTATACGGAGAAGGTGGATTCCTTGCGCAACTGGAGGGAGAAGTTCTTTTGGATCGATGCCGCCGTCTTTCCTTCTAACTTCGCCTTTTATACCCGGGCTACCTTACCGAGGGATGAGCGCCCACCTGCTGGATGGTACAACGCTGACCATGCGGACATCATTGATGAGAACCGCATCCCAATTAATTCGTACCCGGAGGAGTTCCTGGTGCACATGGGCATTAGCCGGAACTTCTTCCTTCCTGATACGGAGGTGCCAACGTTCTTGGACGGGAATGGTCGGGGTGGGTGCTCGTCCTTCATATTTTCTGTCGTTTTTATTGTAAGCGCTCTTCTCTTTCCATAAGTTATGTAACCTGTGTATATGTTTGTGTTTTTTCAGAAATGGATTTGTTCGGCGTTGTTCGCCTGGAGAAGCCCAGAACGGTTACGGTGGGGGTGCGCCCACTGAGGCAGGGTGAGACACCCATACTAGCTGCGACTGCTGGGCGCGTCGTGGAGATGGCTGCGGAAGAGCCAGAGGGTTCTCCTTCTACGGCGTTGCAAGCGACGCCGGTGCAGAGTGTGGCCCCGTCGCTGGAACAGGCGCCAGATGCTGCGCAGCCTCCTCCTGACTCCGACAACATTGTTAGGATCATTGTAGATGATTCTGAGGAGGAGGGCGAGCAGAACCAGCCATTGACGCGCAAGCGTGCGCCTGCTGGTGGTTATGGTGAGGGTCCTTCCAAGAGGCCGCGTTCTGAGGCTGAGGAAGGTGCATCTTTTACGGATGCGCACATGGAGTAAGTACCCTTTAAATATTATAAGCTTATGCCAGTTTGTAGATTGTTTCTAACTGTGTTACTTCGTTTCTGCAGTGTGGATGCTGAGAAGGCTGGAGAGGGCGCATCCACGACTGAGGTGGAGGAAGAAGTGGCCTTGTCTCCTCCTCCCATGTAAGTATTTTAGATAGTATACTTACAGTTTCTTGTATTCTTCTAAGCTTTCATACGCTGACATAATTTAATGTTGTACTTTGTCTTTTCGCGCAGTGAGCAGCCGGCTGAGGATGCTGGCGTACAAGATGGGAGTTCATCGCCCTCGGTGAGTCCCTTTCTAGATGGGGGGTTACACCGAGGGACATAGGGGAGGAGTCCAAGTCTTTGGACTCCTTGATGGAGGAGTTGGCCTCCATTGCTGCGCGCCAGTCCGAGCTGGTGGCGCGGGTGAGGACGGGCTACGCTGGGGAGAGTAGCCGTTCTTCCCAGAAGGATGAAGAGGTCGCCAGGCTGAAGGCGCAGTTGGCGGCTGCTCAGGTTGAGCTAGCGAGCTCTAAAGCCGAGCTGATGGACTCCAAAGCTGAATTGGAGCGCGCAGATGCGTCTGCGCGGAGGCTGGCCGATGGGAGGATTGCTCTCATGGCCCAAGTGGAGAAGGAGCAAGCCTCCTTTGCGCAGTACCAGGCCAAATGCATGTGGGCGCTGAAGTATTTAGAGCGCAACAAGGCCAGTCTGTTCTTCAGCTGGATCAGTTCCGCAGTGTTGTGGAGACTGCGTTGAAGAGGCAGGAGGAGAAGCTCCGCAAACTCAGCATTTAGTATGATGAGGAGTTGTATCCTCATATGGTTCAGTCTGTGGCTGAGCGCAGTTAAATTCTGTTGCTTCTTTTATTTCCTGTTTATATGTTTAGACTTTTCATCATACTAACACTTGTGCTATTTTGTAGGTGGTTGATCAGTCATGGTCTTCGCCTGGCCGCCATGTGTACGCTGGAGTCTCCAGAGGTCACCACGGCTTTTGGAAAGGTGGTTGAGTGCGCCGTTGCGCACGGCAAGACCGTGGCTTGGTATGTGCTTATTCACATACCTTTTACTCACCATTTTCAGACTCTAAAAGACCAAAAACTAACGTTAAACGCCAAAGATATCGTGTTTTTGAGTTTGTGACTGTGCAGGAAAGGATATTGCAAAAAACGACATCAAAATCAACCAAAAAGGCCTAAACGAGCACGAGATTTGGAAAAGAGTCTAAAAGTCAAGTCAAAGATGAAATTTGCTTAAGAAAAGCCCGTGACGACGAATTTATTTCTTAAAGGCTCAAGAAAATAAAAGAGACGCTTAATCGAAGTTCAAAGATAATTATGAAGATAAGCTTTCCAAGTTCGAGCAAGTGGTCACTTTTAAATCTTTGAAGACCTTTGGAAAGCACGTCAACACACTACCTCAAGTTACAAGGACTTACATTTAGATTTTAGAACGTTTAGTAGTGTTGTAATAGAAGTTATGTGTAGCTTTCATGAACTATCAAAGTAGAAGGGCCATTTTGTACACGAAGGCAAAAAGGAAGCTTCCTTAGCCCTTTAAATACCTCCCCTTAGCTTCATTGTGAAGCTAGTCTAGTTTTTAGTTTTTCATTAGTGTAAGGTTTTTCTTAATGCAATTTTTATTTTTCATGTCTTAACTTTTTTCTCTCTAGCTTATTTAACGTATCTTCTTAATCTTTCTTTTCAATCTTTACATCATTTAAGCTTATTTTTGTTGGTGTTAATCATTGTCTACGTTAATCTTAATCTTTTACAAAAGCTTTTATAAAATTCCCACCACCTTTGCATGAGTTTTGGATCGAATGACATAAAAAAATAATGGGGTAGTGCTTATTTTGGGACGTTAGCTTATTTACAAGCTTATTTGTTATTTAAACTAGTTTCCTACAAAGTTTTTATAAGTTTTTATTAGCTTAGATTTAATTTCCCACGTTAAAAACCTTTCCAGCTTTCATTTTCATTTTTTGCAAGTTACAATATTAGGGTTTTGCGAGTAACGTTTTATCTTTGTATTTTGCGAGTATCATTGTCTAGTTTTTGCGAGTAAGAGTTGAATTTCACCAAGAAATTGCGAGTAAGGTCTTTTTATTTTTGCGAGTATCAATAGTTTTCTTTTTATAATTGCGAGTATCAAACTGAAAAATAGCGAGTAAGCTAATAGTTCTAGCGAGTATCAAACTTGGCTAGTTTTCCTTGCGAGTATCAAACCTTGAACTTTGCGAGTTTGAGTCTGAATCTTGCGAGTATCACATGTTCGTTTGCGAGTTTGTATTTCAGTTTTGCGAGTATGGAATTTTTTTTTATTTATGAGTATCAAGTCTGTTTTCTGCGAGTATGAACTTAAGAATTGCGAGTATGGTCTTTTGTTTCCTGATTATAAGTTGCGAGTATGAGTCTTAGTTTTTCATGAGTTTCATTTTTCAAAAATCATTAGCAAGTTTCGTTTCATCTTTTGTGAATTTTGTTTTCCTAGTTTAGCGAGTTTAAGTCATTAACGTTTATCAAGTTTCATTTCTCTTAAACGCCGAGTTAGGCAAATTATTACCTCATCGTCTCTTCGAGTGAGGTTTTGTTTAGTTTATTTCTAAACGGAACTCCGCTGAAATTTCTAAAAATCTATTTAACTTAGTTTACTTACTTGTCAACGTAGTTCATTTAATCTTTTTTTTAAAAAAAAAAACTTTACATTTACTTTTAAAATAGTTAACTTACTTTTCGTTCACTAAAATCAAAAACCCAAAAACATTTTTACTTTCTTGTTAAACTTTTCTTTTCGTTTCATTATCGTTCTTAGTTTACTTTTAAAATCTCTTACATTTAGTTAAATCTTCCTTTCATTTCTTTATTTCTTTTATCTTCGTACTTAATCAATTCCGTTAATCGAAAAATAAAACACCAAAAATATTTTTTTCCATTCTTTACTACTTCCGTTAATAGTTTTACAATTCATTTTCTTTTCTTTAGTATTATAAAGTTTATGCTTTCTTGTCTTCTTAACTTTACTTCTTTTCTTGCTTTCGTTTGTTATTAAATTTAAATTTTTTTTGTAGGATAACTAAAACAAAATCTCATCTTTCAAACTTATTCATCTCACATAACTCACGACTCAAGTGACAAGATCAATTCAACCCTCATTGGGACAACGATCCGTGTTTATAAGCTTCACCGCTTGAACTAACGACAATCAATTTTGGCGCCGCTGCCGGGGAGCGGTTGAAAAGATTAAGTCGTTTGATCGTTCGAGACTTGTGATTTGAAGAACCTTCTTTTAGAAGTTAACGTTTTCTCAAAAACATAAAAACAAAAAAAAAATTATAAAACCTATAAAAAACCAAAAAGATTTTCCTTTTTCTTTTATAAAACATAAAAATCAAAAAGATTTTCATTTCAACTTTCTTTTTCACTTTGTTGTGTTTTGATTTGTATGATTACTCGTTCTAAGTCTAACTTGGACGAGTCTTCTTCTTCTTCAGTGCCGACTAGCCGCAATCGTCGTAGGCGGAAACAAAAGACCGTACCCGAGTTACGTGATCTTCAGAATCCCATCACCGAGATGGCCGACCAACGAACGATGCAAGAATTGCTCCAATGTCCCACCGAGGGATATGGGGATGCAATTGTTTTACCACCGATACTTTCCGAGAATTTTGAACTTAAAACCGGTTTGATTCAGCTTGTCACATCCAACCAATTTCACGGTTTTGAGAGGGACGATCCTCACGCACACATCCGTTGGTTCAACAAGTTAACTTCGACCATGAAATTTAAGGATGTCCCTCACGATGCTATTAAGTTGATGCTATTCCCATTTTCACTCGAGGGGGCAGCCCGGATTTGGCTCGAAAAAGAACCCCCTCGTTCCATTACCACTTGGGAAGAGCTTGTTTCAAAATTCGTTAATCATTTCTTTCCCCCATCCAAAACAACCAACCTAAAGAATGATATAACCAATTTTCGTCAACGTTTTGATGAGAGCTTTGGTGAGGCATGGGAACGTTTTAAGGATCTTCTTCGAAAATGTCCTCACCATGGTTTCTCCGAATTGCACCAAATCGACACATTCTATAACGCTTTGACTCAAAACGATCAAGATTCTTTGAACGCAGCCGCCGGTGGCAATATCTTGAATCGTACGCCAAGGGATATTCTTACTATCATCGAGAACAAATCCAAGGTTCCTACTTCTCGTAACAAACCGAATGTTTCGAAAGTAACGTTTTTTGCTCCTTCTTCTTCGTCATCGGCCCAACCATCGGAGTTGGCCGAACTTACCGATGCTGTACGTTGCATGATGAAAGAGTTTAAGAACCAGAACCAGAAACCCGAGCCCGTTAAAGCTGTTACTGAAGCGTGTGTGATTTGTGGTGGTCCCCATCAATATTACAATTGTCAAGCCACCGATGGCCAAGTTGGTAATGCTAACGTTGCAGCCGCTAACTTTACTCAAAACCAAGGTTTTAGACCTGTTAACCACCAAATGGGGCCACCCGGATTTCCACCCGTGCAAACTCATCAAAACCGTTATCCTCAAAATAACCAAGGTTATCAAAACCAAGGTTACAACCAAAACCGTGCAACAAGCTACAATCAAACCCAAGGTTACCAAAATTATCAAAATTCTCCACCCCAACAATCTTTTCATCAACAACCACAACAAGTGCCACCTTCTCCTGAGCTTTCAAATTATATGAAAACTAATGACGTGAGCATGCGAGCAATGCAAAACCAAATCAACAACATGAAGGTTGAACTTAAGAAAGAGATCGACACGACCATATCTCAACACACTAATGAACTTAAACAAATGATGAGCACTTTCATTCAAATGAATCAACCGTCATCGTCGAGTTCTCTTCCAAGTAATACGATTCATAACCCACGTGGTGACTTGAAAGCAATTACTACTCGAAGTGGTGTTTCGTACGAAGGACCCACGGTTCCGACTACCTCGTTTTCTTTACCTCCTAAGGTGGTCGACCGTGAGACCGAGGCGACAAAGGATACGGAACTTCCTACTAACAATGGAAGGACCGAAAACATCCAACCTCCAGTGGTTCAACCGATCAAAGAAAATGTAAATGTGTCAAAAGAAAAAGAAAAAGTTTCAAATGAAAATGCTAATGTGACTAAAGGAAAAGAGAAAATTGTTTTTGAACAAGATAAACCAGTTAAAACTAATCTTCCTTATCCTTTTCGTCTAAATGAGCAAAAACGTCAAGATAAAAATGACATAATAAAGGAAAAGTTTTTTAAGATGTTTCAAGACATTCGCTTTGATTTGAGTCTTGCTGATGCTGTTGTGTTAATGCCAAAGTTTTCATCAATGCTTAACAACTTGTTGAATAATAAAGATAAATTGTATGAAATGTCGACTACACCCTTGAATGCGAATTGCTCGGCAGTGCTCCTTAAGAAGCTTCCCGAAAAGCTTGAAGACCCCGGAAAGTTCTTGATTCCATGTAATTTTCCCGGAATGATTCAATGCTTCGCCCTAGCCGATTTAGGTGCTAGCATTAACCTTATGCCGTTATCCGTCTGGCAGAAGTTGTCTTTACCCGCTTTGACTCCTACACGTATGACACTCGAGCTTGCCGACCGTTCTACCTCTCGTCCTAAAGGCCTAGCCGAGGATGTCATCGTCAATGTGGGAAAATTTCACATTCCGGCTGATTTTGTTGTTGTCGATTTCGATCCCGATCCAAGGGTTCCTCTCATTCTCGGAAGAGGTTTCCTCAAAACGGGCCGTGCTTTGATTGATGTGTACGATGAAGAGATTACCTTGCGAGATGGTCATGAAGCCATCACGTTTAACCTAGACCAAACAGCAAGATATTCCTCCACCGATGAACCCATGACCATCAACAAAATCGATATTATTGATGAAATTTCTGATGAGTATTCTCAAGAGATACTCGGTTTTTCAAGTGGCAATCCCACTTCTTCTCCTTCTACCCCCACAAATAATTCTTCATCTTCACCCTCTATTGATGATTCTTATCCTTCTTCTCAACCTATAATTGCCGACTCTTCCCCTTCTTTCACTCCGTTTGAAGGAGGTGATTTCTTTTTGGAAGAAGTCGATGATTTTCTCTCTACCGATACATCTTCATTATCGGATATTGATGATTCTTACTACGATCCGGAGGGAGACATTCTTATGCTTGAAAAACTTTTGAATGAAGATCCCTTTTCACCTCTCCCTCCGAAGGATCTCTATGTTGAAGAAGTCAAAAAAGTCGAGCCATCTAACGAAAAGCCTCCAGAACTCGAGCTTAAGGATTTACCTCCTCATCTTGAATACGCATTCTTGGAAGGAACCGACAAATTTCCCGTCATCATTTCTAAACACCTTCAAGATGAGGAGAAGAACCGTCTCGTTGATATGCTTAAGAAGCACAAAGATGCCATAGCTTGGCGTATTTCCGACATCAAGGGCATAGACCCTCGTTTTTGCACCCACAAGATTTTACTCGAAAACGATTCTAAGCCGTCCGTCCAACAACAGCGACGGGTTAACCCAAAAATCCATGATGTGATCAAAAATGAAGTTATCAAACTACTCGACGCTGGGATGATTTACCCCATTTCTGATAGCTCGTGGGTTAGCCCGGTTCATTGTGTGCCAAAGAAGGGTGGTATAACTGTCGTGACGAATGATGATAATGAGCTTATTCCCAACGTCTCGTTAACGGTTGGAGAGTGTGTATCGACTACCGAAAGCTCAATAAGGCTACTCGAAAGGACCATTTTCCACTTCCATTTATGGACCAAATGCTTGAACGACTTGCAGGAAATGAGTTCTATTGTTTTCTTGATGGTTTTTCTGGCTATTTTCAAATACCCATCGATCATCCCGATCAAGAGAAAACCACTTTTACTTGCCCTTATGGGACGTTTGCCTACCGACGTATGCCCTTTGGCTTATGCAATGCTCCAGGCACGTTCCAGAGGTGTATGACTGCTATTTTTCAAAACATGATCGGGAAGACCATGGAAGTTTTTATGGATGATTTTTCTGTGTATGGTGATTCGTTCTCGTCTTGTCTCTCCCATTAAGAACAAATGCTCCAACGTTGTGAAGAAACTAATTTGGTTCTGAATTGGGAGAAGTGTCACTTTATGGTTAAAGAGGGTATAGTTCTCGGCCATAAAATCTCTAAAGCCGGGATTGAGGTGGATAGAGCGAAAGTTGATGTTATCGCAAAACTACCTCATCCCACGACTGTCAAGGGAATTCGAAGTTTCCTCGGTCATGCTGGCTTTTACAGACGTTTTATACAAGACTTTTCAAAAATAGCCCGACCTTTGACCCACCTTTTGGAAAAGAATGCCCCGTTCACCTTCACCAATGAGTGCATTGATGCATTTAATACCCTTAAGAAGAAGTTAACGGAGGCTCCTATTTTAGTTACCCCCGACTGGGATTTGCCCTTTGAGTTAATGTGTGATGCAAGTGACTATGCAATCGGGGCGGTCCTGGGGCAACGCAAGGACAAATATTTTCAGCCTATACACTATGCAAGCAAAACAATGAACAATGCCCAATCTCATTACACCACAACTGAAAAAGAGATGTTGGCAGTAATTTATGCTTTTGAAAAATTTCGACCATATCTTCTTTTAAAGAAATGCATAGTGTATACGGACCATTCAGCCCTCAAATACCTTATGACCAAACAAGATGCCAAGTCCAGATTAATGCGATGGGTTCTTTTGCTCCAAGAATTTAATGTCGAGATCCGCGACAAGAAAGGAGCAGAAAACCTAGCCGCTGACCATTTGTCCCGTCTTGAAAATCCTCATCAAGGTGTTCTCGAGAAAAAGGATATTGATGACTCATTTCCTCTCGAGACACTTGAGAGTGTATCACTTTGTGATTCTAGTACCCCATGGTTTGCCGATTTTGCAAACTACCATGCGGGGAATTTTATCAGAAAAGGAATGTCGACCCAGGACAAAAAGAAATTTTTCAAAGATGTTAAACAATATTTTTGGGACGACCCTTATTTGTTCAAAGTTTGTGCCGACCAAATCATTCGGAGATGTGTCCATGGTAAAGAGGCCGAAGCTATTTTGATGGCATGCCACAATGGCCCCACAGGGGGACATCATGGTGCCAATCTTACTGCTAAAAAAGTTTTTGACTCCGGTTTCTTCTGGCCTTCGATCTACCGCGATGCACAGGACCTGGTGAAGTCTTGTGACGCGTGCCAACGACAAGGAAAAATTTCGCAGCGGGATGAGATGCCTCAAAACTCCATCCAAGTTTGTGAAATCTTTGACGTTTGGGGAATCGATTTCATGGGACCATTTCCATCTTCAAACAAAAACAAATACATCCTCGTGGCAGTCGATTATCTTTCTAAATGGGTTGAAGCAAAAGCTTTTCCAACTAACGACGCCCGAGTGGTTGTAAAATTTTTGAAAAGTTTGTTTGCCAGATTCGGTACACCTCGAGCTATTATCAGTGACCGTGGAACTCATTTTTGTAATGACCGATTTTCAAAAGTTATGTCAAAATATGGTGTTACCCATCGACTTAGTACCGCTTATCATCCTCAAACTAGTGGTCAAGTCGAGGTGTCGAATCGTGGTCTAAAAAGAATTTTGGAAAGAACCGTGGGTGAGAATCGTTCTTCTTGGTCGGACAAGTTAGATGATGCACTCTGGGCCTTCCGCACAGCTTATAAAACACCAATTGGTTGTACCCCTTACAAGCTCGTGTACGGAAAGGCATGTCATCTTCCGATTGAGCTAGAGCATCGCGCCTACTGGGCTTTAAAACATGTGAATTATGATTTAAAAACCGCGGGTGATCACCGAAAAATCCAGTTGAATGAGTTGAATGAACTCCGAGATCAAGCTTATGAAAATTCTTTGATTTATAAGGAGAAAACAAAACGGATTCATGATTCAAAAATCAAAAATCGTGTTTTTAATGTCGGTGATCAAGTTTTGCTTTTTAACTCAAGGTTAAAAATATTTTCTGGAAAGCTAAAGTCCCGTTGGTCTGGACCGTTTACCGTTGCCCAAGTTTTTCCTTATGGTACTGTTGAACTTTTGAATCAAAAAGGGGAACATTTTAAGGTAAACGGTCATCGTTTGAAACACTACTTTGGAGGGGATCTACCTTTGGTGATCCCGGATCTCCAAACTTTCCCCAAGGACAACTAAATTCGGGGATAGAGTCAAGCTAAGTGACTCGATGATCAAAAACAAAGCGCTTCGTGGGAGGCACCCCATGCTTATCCATCTATGTTTTCTAGTTTCTAATAAGTAACGCGAGGAGGGCGACCTCTTCCAATCTTGTGTTTGCTTGGTTGTTTGTGTTTGTGCAGGATTTCTCCAATTCATGATGACTCTCGTGCTCGTGGATCGTCTCATCTCCACTCGAGTCCCATGTCTTGCTGCTTGCTTGGAAATCCTATATCCAAATCTTATCGACTAATGGTATCTTTGGCATACTTAATAAACGGCCTTAGATTTATTGTTAGGATTACCCTTACCTTGAAAACATTGAGGACAATGTTTATCTTTAGTCTGGGGGGGTGAATCTTCGATTTGATTGACCTAGCACTTTCATCTTTGTCGTTTACTTACGCAACCCCGTTTTCCTCAAAAATCCAAAAAAATTGAAAAATTTTGAAAATTTTCAAAGCAAAAAGCACAAAAAAATGAGAAAAATATAAAAATACAAAAATAGAATAAAAGTTTTGACACCGAGTTTGACTTTCCTACTAGGTAAGAGTGGGAATAAAAATTTTGACTTGATCCGGGCGTGTTGAGCCCTAGCATGTTCCCTTAACCAAAGATGATCATAAAAGCTTTTGCTAGTTTTGTACACAAGGAGCTACTCTTTTGTCGGCTCCCGTACTTTACTTTATATATGCATGGCTTAAAATTATCGGCTAAGTATCCGCGGATCTCATTATTTGAGATTTTCAAAATGCGGAGAATGAGATATGATAGTGTTTATTTAGAAGTTAGTTACCATACGTGGAGTAGTGGTTCTCTTTAAAGCTCATCGAAGGTACTTGTGGCCTTTCGTTCCCATCAGCTTGTTTCACCCCATATCTTGTGTGCTAATTAAAGATGTTAGGTTTAGCCGATGAGTAGTTCTTTATCTTCTTAAGAGAATCTTTGCTTGGGAAATTGGGTACACATCATGGATACACGTCAGTTGAGTTGTATTGTATATCGTTGAATAAGCGTAGTACGCATGTGGTTTCGGAGCTACCCAAAAGCCCGTTGTTATGTATGAGCTAAGGTGCTTTAAGACTTCGGATTGAGATCGGACCTTGGATCCTAGATTCCAACCCTAGCAGTTGGCGGTAGGTCTTGGATTGAAACCGTGAAGGTTCGGAGTTGAGAAGTTACTAAGGCAAGAAAAAGAAAGAAAAAAGTGAAAAAAAAAAATATCAAGAAAAGAAAAAGAAAAAGAAAAGAAAGAATAAGGATGTATGTTGAAGATTTATGGATTATGAGTTCTAGTGTTAAGACTAAAGTTGGTCGCGCGTGAGGTGCATGTTACGATCCTAGATCGGACGCATGAGGTGCACGTGAAATGTACTCGCCAACTTATGTCTATTTTTGATGTATTCCAAAGTCTTTGTATGTATCCAATATCCTTGATGTGGACCACATTTCTCTTGCAAACCTTCTTAAGGGAAGATCGATAACTACTTAGCGTTTGAATTTGGTATCTTTATCGGACTAAAAACTATGAAACGAGATGCTTATGAAGAAATTCATTTCTCTCACAAAAATAAAATAATGAGATACAAAAATAGGAAAATGGGAGCAAGCGGTACACGAGTAACTTCCATGAGTAGCGTTGGCATCTAACTTGTAATTAAACAATGATCCGTTTTTACGCTTAGTTTGGGAGCTTGTGAAAAATCAGGGACGATGAATTTTATCCAATCGGTCACTTTTCTATGAATCGTGTTCTTGCTCTATGACCCTTAATCGTTATTGAAAGATAATGAAAGTCAAGCACACCGTCATAAGCTAAAGTACTGTAATATAAGATGTACATAGTTAAAAATGCGAAAACCGGGGCGTTTTAGGGAATAAATGATTTCGTATCTCTTTTGAACGTTTTGCTACTTTTCAAAGTTAGTAAAGAGAGGTGTGAAATTATTTATCTCTAAAGCGTGACGTGATTACATTGCGTGAGGACACGCAATACCTTAGTCTGGGGGATTTTGGTATGTGCTTATTCACATACCTTTTACTCACCATTTTCAGACTCTAAAAGACCAAAAACTAACGTTAAACGCCAAAGATATCGTGTTTTTGAGTTTGTGACTGTGCAGGAAAGGATATTGCAAAAAACGACATCAAAATCAACCAAAAAGGCCTAAACGAGCACGAGATTTGGAAAAGAGTCTAAAAGTCAAGTCAAAGATGAAATTCGCTTAAGAAAAGCCCGTGACGACGAATTTATTTCTTAAAGGCTCAAGAAAATAAAAGAGACGCTTAATCGAAGTTCAAAGATAATTATTAAGATAAGCTTTCCAAGTTCGATCAAGTGGTCACTTTTAAATCTTTGAAGACCTTTGGAAAGCACGTCAACAACTACCTCAAGTTACAAGGACTTACATTTAGTTTTTAGTACGTTTAGTAGTGTTGTAATAGAAGTTATGTGTAGCTTTCATGAACTATCAAAGTAGAAGGGCCATTTTGTACACGAAGGCAAAAAGGAAGCTTCCTTAGCCCTTTAAATACCTCCCCTTAGCTTTATTGTGAAGCTAGTCTAGTTTTTAGTTTTTCATTAGTGTAAGGTTTTTCTTAATGCAATTTTTATTTTTCATGTCTTAACTTTTTTCTCTCTAGCTTATTTAAAGCATCTTCTTAATCTTTCTTTTCAATCTTTACATCATTTAAGCTTATTTTTGTTGGTGTTAATCATTGTCTACGTTAATCTTAATCTTTTACAAAAGCTTTTATAAAATTCCCACCACCTTTGCATGAGTTTTGGATCGAATGACATAAAAAAATAATGGGGTAGTGCTTATTTTGGGACGTTAGCTTATTTACAAGCTTATTGGTTATTTAAACTAGTTTCCTACAAAGTTTTTATAAGTTTTTATTAGCTTAGATTTAATTTCCCACGTTAAAAACCTTTCCGGCTTTCATTTTCATTTTTTGCAAGTTACAATATTAGGGTTTTGCGAGTAACGTTTTATCTTTGTATTTTGCGAGTATCATTGTCTAGTTTTTGCGAGTAAGAGTCGAATTTCACCAAGAAATTACGAGTAAGGTCTTTTTATTTTTGCGAGTATCAATAGTTTTCTTTTTAAAATTGCGAGTATCAAACTGAAAAATAGCGAGTAAGCTAATAGTTCTAGCGAGTATCAAACTTGGCTAGTTTTCCTTGCGAGTATCAAACCTTGAACTTTGCGAGTTTGAGTCTGAATCTTGCGAGTATCACATGTTCGTTTGCGAGTTTGTATTTAACTTGAAAAAGCTATGTAAAAAGCTACAAACTGAACAAATAGGTTGGAATAAGCTAAGAACAAGTTAGATATACTAGGAATAAGTTGAAATGACAGGACAAAGGCACTGAATAAGCTAGAAGAGCAAATAAGCAAATCCAAGAACTCACATATCCAAACAGACCTGCAACTATTTGAAGGCTTGATTTCAAGCTTATCCAATAAGCTAGAAGCCAAAAGGGGACTGGATCTAGAGAGTTGGGTGGATGGGCTTTCCAAAAGTCCAAATTTCACCAACTAAGGTCCTTAAGCAAGCTCTGGGTGAGCTTGTGATCTTGGCTAGATACACTGACTACTCAGTGTATCAACTAAGATGGGACAACATTGATAAGCCAAATAAGCAGTCTAAATAAGCAATAAAAAGGAAACAAAGCACATGTATAAGCAACTGGCCAGAAGGGCTTCTAAAAACAACAAAAATCA
>LBNU01026937.1:167149-185704 GCA_014162995.1 Artemisia annua | reverse complement strand
TAAAAGGGAAGGCCATTTTGTGCGGCCTCGGCGCAGCTCATCTGCCTAGGTCGGATGGTGTACCAGTCACAGTGGCCACCGTGTCCCTCAGCGATGCTGAGTTGCTGAAAAGACTTAGCGATGCTAAGGAAGCAGCTTTTTGTGGGAGCTCCAGCCAGCTAAGGCGTACACATAGATTCTAGGCCTTTTGTACTTAGCTTTTAGTTTTTGAACAAATTTTGTATAAACTTGTTGTATATATAAAAAAAGTTCTTTTGTACTTAGCATTTTTATACTTCCCAAGTACTTATGCTTTTGAACTCGCAGTTTGTACATAACTCATGTGTCTTTGTATTTAAGACATCTTTAAGTATCCAAGCGTGCTCAAAAAAAATCATCTATGGATTTTTCAAAGTAAAGACCATATTCGTGTATGGAATTTTTAACTTAGGAAAAAAAGAAATCATAGTCTTCTATGGATTTTTATAAGTTTACTTGTCGTATTGTGAATTTTATTTTAAGGAATCAAGAGTCTTGGTTTCCTAAGTTGTTAAACGCGCACAGTGTGCAATATTGCGCATCCGTCGTGGGGTGTGCAATGAACATGCGCCAACGTCTTGAGCGCAAGGTGTTTAACAAGGATGCGTAATCCAAAGTTGATGGGTTTGCAACCCTCTTACTCAACGAGTTGTTTAGTAGGTTAACTCATCCTTTTACCAACGTGGGTATTAGTAAGTGCATGCACGCCATGTAGGCTAAAGGTAATGTAACCAACACATTGAAACATAAATAGTATTTAAATAACAATGTAAAGAAATTGTTTCGCGGAGTTAGCTAGAAACCACGAATTTTAATTAATACTTGCAAGTTTTTATAAAAGAAAAACATTACTTATCTAGATAAGGTGAAAAAAAGAAAAATACATGGGTCTTTATTGGGGCACTTTATAAAGTGCGCGAGTGTCCATGTTGGGCCGTAGCCTTTCCTAAAGGTAGCATCTCTTGAGATTGCGAACGTTCCACGTGCGTTTTAGCTCATGGTCGTCCTTATCGCGCAGCTTGTACGCTCATTTTCCAAGTGCTTCAACGACCTCGTAAGGTCCTTCCCACTTTGGTCCTAGCTTTCCTGTGTCTTCTGCACGGCTTGAGTCATTTTTGCGGTATACGAAGTCGCCTGGTCTGAATGAAGTGCTTCGCACTTTGGCATCATAGTATCTTTTCATTCTTGATTTGGCTTTTTCTTCTCGTATCGCTGCACGTTCACGCCATTCTTCCAGAAGATCCAAGTCTATGCGCCGCTCATCATCATTTGTGGTGATGTTAACTTCTGCTGTGCGGATAGTTGGCATTCCAATCTCAGCTGGTATAACAGCTTCTGTCCCATAGACGAGAGAGAAAGGAGTATCTCCATTGCTAACTTTGATTGTTGTTCGGTGTGCCCAAAGAACATGTGACAGTTCTTCTACCCATCTTCCTTTGTGTCTGTCTAGGCGCGCTTTGATCCCTTCACCCAGACTACGGTTCGCGCGTTCAACCAGACCATTGGTTTGTGGGTGGGTTACTGACGCAAAGTGTTGCGTGATATTCAGTTGTTCACACCAATCTTTAAATGGATTATCACGGAATTGTTTTCCGTTATCTGAAATAATTTCACCAGGTAATCCAAAACGACATACTATGTGGTCCCATACAAATCGTTTTACTTGGTTACCTGTTACGGTCGCTACTGCTTTCGCCTCGATCCACTTAGTAAAGTAGTCTATTGCCACAATAAGGAATTTCAATCCACCTGCAACAACGGGGAAAGGTCCAGCGATATCAATACCCCACTTATAGAATGGCCATGGTGATGTGATGGGTGTTAGCTCATGCTGTGGTCGGCGCGGGATGGGTCTGTGAACTTGACAGTCGCTGCACTTCCGTACCAAATCTCGCCCATCCCGGTGCATCGTTGGCCAATAGTATCCTGACCTTAGGGCTCGCGCCACAATGGACCGTGGTCCTGAATGCATGCTGCATGAACCAGCGTGGATCTCTCGAAGTACATAGTCTGCCTGAAGAGGTCCAACGCATCTAAGCCATGGTTGCAAGAATGAGCACCTATATAAGACGTCATCTCTAAGCTCGAATCGTTGTGCTGCGCGCCGTATTCGTCGAGCTTCCTTCTGTTCTTGGGGGAGTGTGCCCTTGCTGATGAAGTCCACTATAGGTGTCATCCATGTAGGACCTTCTTCTTCTATCACTGTGGATACTTCCATCTCGGAGATCGATTTGTCTTTTAAGATTTCCACCAATACTTGTTTGGACAGATGAGCAAAACTTGTAGACGCAATCTTGCTCAGCGCGTCTGCTTTCTTGTTCTCCCCTCTAGGGACCTGCTTGATCGTAAATCTGTCAAAGCCTTGGATTAAGTACTTTGTTTTTTCGAGGTATTGGATCATGTTCTCTTCTTTGGATTCGTATTCTCCTGACACCTGCTTGGCTACCAATCTGGAATCTACGTTTGCCTCTAGGTTGCGTATACCCATTCGCGCTGCGATGCGTAATCCAGCGATTAGAGCTTCGTATTCTGCCTCGTTGTTCGTGGCAGTGAATTCAAAACGCAGGGCATATGTGAATTCCATTCCTTCTGGGTTGGTAAGGATGAGGCCCGAGCCTGAATCATCTACGCACGAAGATCCATCCGTGAACAGGATCCATGGTTCTTGCAAGTCAACCTTTGGTTGTTGGGGAGTGTCATCAGTGTCCGGCTTTTCAATGATGAAGTCTGCAAGTATTTGGCCCTTGATTGCAGTGCGTGGTCTATAGGAGATGTTGTGTTCACCTAGTAATACGCTCCACTTCTGCAATCGCCTAGACGCGTCGGGCTTGGAGATTACTTGCTTGATTGGTTGATCTGTGATAACCGCTATAGGGTGCGCTTGAAAGTATCTACGCAGTCTTTTGGCTGCGAATATTAGCGCCAGTACTAGCTTTTCCATCGGGCTATAGTTGATCTCCGTTTTCTTAAGCGCTTTGCTTACGAAGTACACAGGTGTTTGTACTGAATTCCTATCCGTCAATAGTACTGCGCTTACTGCCCCATGAGTCGCGGATAAGTACATTATCAACTCCTCCCCTGGTCGGGGTGCGACTAACTTGGGAAGCGCTGCTATTGTTTGTTTGAGCTGCTGAAACGCTTCCTCCGCCTCGGTAGTCCAGCGAAAGTCTCCCTTTTTTGTACACTTCTTGAGTGTTTTAAATAGTGGTAGTGACTTGTCCGCTGACTTGGATAGGAATCTGTTTAGACCGGCTAGCTTCCCATTCAAGGATTGGACTTCCTTCAACGTGCGTGGTGAGGGAAGTTGTATGACTGCTTCTGTCTTTTCTGGGCATGGTTTAATGCCATCCGGTTCTATCAAGTATCCTAAGAACATGCCTTCTGTAGCGCCAAAAGTGCACTTCTTAGGGTTTAGCTTCATATTGATTTTCCGTAGTGTCTTGAACGTTTCTTCAATATCGCGCACTACTTCATCTTCAGTATGGCTCTTTATGACTAGGTCATCAACGTAGACTTCCAGGTTGCGACCCACTTGCTTTTCAAATGCATTATCCACCAAGCGCTGGTAGGTGGCACCTGCATTCTTTAGTCCAAAAGGCATCTTCGTGTAACAATAGACGCCTTGGCTCGTATGGAAAGCTGTCTTTTCCTCATCTTCCTTAGCCATTTGGATTTGGTGGTACCCTTTGTATGCGTCCAAGAAGCATTTAAAGGGGTATCCACATAAGGATTCCACTTTCCAATCTATCTCTGGCAGTGGGTAGCAGTCCTGCGGGCATGCTTTGTTGAGGTCTGTGAAGTCCACGCACATTCGCCAACTGCCATCGCTCTTTTTAACCATGACTGGATTAGACAGCCAGTCATGGTAGTAGACTTCTCGCATGATGCCTGCGTCCACAAGCTTGTGTACTTCCTCCAAGATGGCTTTCGCGCGCTCTGGAGCTTGGCCGCGCTTCTTCTGCCTTATTGGTGGATATCCTTGTCGGATTTGTAGCTTGTGTTCTGAGATCGACCGAGGTACGCCAGTCATGTGTTTCGGCTCCCATGCGAAGACATCCAGATTTTTCTGCAGGAGTGCGCACACAGCTGCTTTCCCTTTATCCGACAGCGAACCTCCAATTGACACCTGTTGTTCAGGGTAATCAGGGTGTATTGCCACTTTTAAGTTTGGTATCTTGGCTGCGCCATGTTCTGGAGTGTGCGTTGCCTCACATGTAACTGTATTACATTCTTCGGGAGGCACAGCGTTGTTGTAAAGGGTGACAATGCCGCCTTCTACTGGGAATTTTAGCATTCCATGTGCCGTGGATGGTACTGCGCGGAGGGCTGATATTCCTGATCTTCCGATGATGCCATTGTATGGCGAGGGAGATCTAATCACCATAAAGTTCATCCATGCTTTTGTGGAGTGCTCTTTGTTGCCGACCGTGACTAGCAGCCGTAGTTGTCCTATTGGCCATATTTTTTCTCCCGTAAAGCCTGTTAAAGATGATGCGGCGGGGACCAATTGGCTTTGTATCTCAGGTCGTAGTCTCTTGAAACAACGTTCGTACATTATTTCCGCGGATGCTCCTCCATCAACGTACATGCGGTGGATATTGTGACCCCCCGCATATATTTCAATGGTGAGTGGCTCCGCCACTGCGTTGTCCGCAGTCAACTTGGGGAAAGAAATTTCATCGTTAGGAGAGAACCTCTGGCTGACCTTTTGCTTGACTTTGCGCTGCCATGATTGTATCATGTAAATTGTGTCTGCCTTGTCTTTAGGTGGTTCTTTTTTATCCGTTGTTCGCTGCTTATCTTTCCCTTCTTTAATATTTTTGACTAAGTGATCCATCCTGCCCTCTTTTACTAATTTGTCAATTAGTTGGCGTAGCTGGACGCATTCATTCGTTGTGTGACCCTTCTGTCCATGATAGTCGCAGTACCCTGTCCCTGTGCGCTTCCCTTCTGGCGTGCGCATTGGTGGGGGTTTAGGGAAGTTTGCTCCTTCTGTTGCGAATATCTCTCGCGGAGTTTTTGTCAACGGGGTATACTTGTCGTTTCCCTGTGCACCTCCGTCATTACGATAGCTTTTATTACGATTACCGCTTGCGGTCTGTAATTAGAGTATCCCTTCTTGCTATCTGCGACAGCAGCTTCTCCTTGGATAAAAGACCTTGTGCGCTTCATTAATTCATCAAAGGTTTGGGGAACTTTATCATTTAATTTTTTGATAAGCTCTTGGTTATTTATCCCATTCACGAATCCTAAAATTTTTAGTATTTCAGTACACGCCTTGACGTGTATGCATTCGTCTTTGAAGCGCTCCATGAAAGCGCTCGTTGATTCCCCTTGGCGCTGTTTGATCCTGGCCAATTCTACTGGGTCCTTAGCGCACTTCTTTCTTTGTGTGAAGTTCAAGCGGAATGCTTTCCGCAACTCTTCATACCCCTTTATACTTCTTCGTGGAAGTTTGCTAAACCAAGTTCGCGCATTCCCCACCAATGTGGAATTAAACATATGGAACCACACAGGTTGTGGCCAATTTTCGATGCTAGCAGCGGATTCGAAAATTTTTAGGTGATCATCAGGGTCACCCGTTCCATCATATGTTTTAACATTGGAAGGCATGCGCCTTTTCTTGTTGTCCGAATAATCGCTGATGCGTTTTGAGAACGCATCAACCTTTTGGTGACGCCAAGGAAAGGATATGTCCTCGTCCTCTTCCTCGCGACGTCTTCCTCTGGACTTCCAGTGTCCCATTTCTTTATCCTCGTTGTCCGAGGAGCTGCTCGAGGAAGAATCATTTCTTTTACGGCGCTTGCGCCGTTTTTCTTCGGAGTCTGAGCTAGAGGGACTTTCACTTGGGAAAAATCGTCTCCCTGGTCTGTCGTGAACTCTTCTGCTTCCAGATCTAGAAGAGTCCTCACTTGGTGAGCGCCGTGGTCCGAGTCTATCGTGGATTCTGCGACTACCTAGCCTAGAGTGGACGTTAGTGCGTCGCTCATTACCCTCGTACTCCTCCGAGTACTGCGAATTAGATGATGTACCGAGCCTAGAGTGGACATCGGTACGCCTCTCGTTATTCTCGCGCTCTAGGTAGCGCGGTGGGGATGTTCCATCGAAGTCAAATCGAGCGTGTAAGTTCTGGCTCAGCCTTCTTCTTGCCTCCTCTTGGAGGAGATTGGTCAACGTTTCGTACTTTTTGGATACAAAATTTTTCAACGTTGACTCCTGAGTGTCTTCTTCCAGCGCAATGATATTTTCTTCCAAAGCAGTCCCCTTATCTCGGTTAGGTGCGCCTGGTGGCGCAGTGTTGTTCACTGTGGGTACCGTTTGATGGGGAGTGTTGAAGAGATTACGCTGGAGATCATCAGTGTTTGGGACCACCGTGGTGGTCTGAGTCGTTTCTGCGGGTAATTCTACTGTTGGAAGAATTGGGGGTAGTCCCGGTTCCTGGTGACCAGGCGCACTGGTTGTTCCAGTGGTTTGCCTAGAGGTTAGGTCTTGATAGTTCTTCCTCTGGGGAGCACCACGTGTTTTATCCAACAGCGGAGTCCGCTGATTTAGGTTTTTATGCTTTGTCATCCTAGTTCTTAGTGTAGGGTCTCACGGATGGCGCCACTTGTTGATACAAAAGTTGGGCGTTCCTTGTTTGGGTTCCTGTTCTCGTACCAATCAGATCTTAATGCTCTTGAGACCTGCGCACTAAGAAAGTAACAGACACCGTTAGGCTTATCGAGTGATTGTTTCCCCCGATTATCGTCCGGCGTGAGAGTAAGTAATCGATTTAGGGTTGTGAAGAGTTTTTAGGGTTGTCAGTCGTACCTTAGACGAGAGCTATGATGCCCTATATATACACATGTAACCGATAAGGTTTCGTGCTCCTCACTCTTCGGTGTATCCACCGATATCGGATATTCGATATATATCTCCTTATTTAGGAGATATCCTATATCTTAATCCATAAATAGTTTTGGGTTTGGGCCCCGTGAGCCCAAACCGTCTAATTGGTAGCCCAATTATTATTATCGTAGCCCACTCGTGGTGGGTTTAATGTTAGTGAGTCATGATATTCGGGTTCGTGACCCGAATATAGACTATACGTCATCAATTATTATTATTATTATTATTATTATTATTATTATTATTATTATTATTATTATTATTATTATTATTATTATTATTATTTTTTTTTTTTGAACGGCGGGTTAGTTGTTAGATACTAGTTGTTGGCTCGAGTTAGTGTCACATCCTCGGGCAGAGATACCAACCGCGAACCTCTCCTTAGGGGATAACCCCACTCCTATTCCCGATTCGCCTGATATCATTAGAGCTTGTGATTTCCAAGTGAGGACTTCCCGGTCGGTCACCCAAACCGGTACTACTCTCACTTGGGCTAGCTTAACTACTTAAGCCTTTACCACTAGACCACAAGCCCCATTATTATTATTATTATTATTATTATTATTATTATTATTATTATTATTATTATTATTATTATTATTATTATTATTATTATTAAATGCTATTATTGTTTAAATTGGACAATATTTTTTTGCCATTGTATAGTTTAGTTTAATAATAACATAAGAAGAGAAAAAAACATTGTTGAGAAATGTAACATATTGGAATGTAACAGAAGGCAAATAGATATCCGAATGTATTGTAAAATGTTAAGTACATAACAGTAACATATGGAAATATTAACGACAATAGACGTCGCAATAGGGTTAGCAATTTGTTGTATAGATCTGACCAATCTTGAAGCACTTGTCTACAACTATAATAACGTGCCTTGCCAAGTAGCAATCGCAGTGGCATTTGTCGACATTTACAGTAGGATCACAATGATGTCGTTTTGCACCCATGTATGTATACTCATATTCTATGTCAAGTTACTCATGATCAAGGGCGGAGCTCAGTGAGGACCGGGAAGGGTCCCGGCCCCCTTAGGCCTAAGTCCGTTAGTGTATTTTTTTCGCAATTTCATGTGTTGAATTTTTTTTTTTTTTTTTTTTTCATCTTGGCCCTCTCATCTAATGTTTTTCCGGAAAAAAATTTGTTTCGGCCCTCCCACAAATTTTTTTCTAGCTCCACCACTGATGATGATTGCATATGGAATAATATCTTAGTAAATATTGACGTGATATACTTGTAATTTTCTACCCACCAATAAACATTAAACAACCACCAGGTTCTCTAGGAAATCACAAAATTCACAAAATTCTTTACATGGAAATGCAACTGAGATTATGGTAATGAGAATGATACCCTAGATTACAAAATTCTTTTACACCATTATGTATATGAGAAGGTTGTTGAGGTTCCAGACCACCATTAGAAGCATTGCATTGCCTTTTTCCAGACACGTTTTTTTTTTTTTAAACTATCCCTGCATATATAAACTGAAATCTGTTAGAAAACCTTCTGCAAAAGCGATGGGAAGTAAGAAAATGTTAAGATATCCACTGACCTTTTGATGTATTGCCAATAGTAGTTACGTACGTCTGAGAACCTGATGATAAGTCTAAACTTTTTATGTGTAGAAAGTAGAGTCGGATGCTAAAATAGGAAGTTACAAAACATTACTCTTAAAGACATGGATATAATATAATTGATGCCAAAAATCCGTGTAGAACCAATTTCTATGATAGAACCAATCAAGCAATCTTAGCTACTAATTTTTTTTTATCAAAATAAAAAATAAAAATAAACTGTCACTCTTTTTTTAAAAATTGAATATCTCGCAAACCGTAAATCGTTACGCGAAAAAAAAATACCATCGCGACGAGAATTAAATTATCTTTCTATAGACATGTGTTGTTATATATACTTTCGACGAACTTTTTTTTCGATGAATTTTTTTTTTTTTTTTTTTTTAAATTTCCGCCCAGAAAAGTCATATGTGATTTTTAAAAATCATATGTGATTCGTTAAAATCAAATCATATGTGATTTTTACGAATCATATATGATTTTTACAAATCATACACAAATCATATATGATTCGTAAAAATCATATGTGATTTGTAAAAATCAAATCATATGTGATTTTTATGAATCATATATGCTTTTTCTGTGCGGAAATTATAAAAAAAAAAAAAAAAAAAAAAAAAAAAAAAAAAAAAAAAAAAATCGTCGAAAAGAAAAAAGTTCGTCGAAAGTATATAGCAATGCATATCTATGGAAAGATGATTTAATTTTCGTCGCGATGGTATTTTTTTGTAGCTTGAAGATTTACCGTTTGCAAGATATGTTGTTTTTTTTTTAAAAAAAAAGGAAAATAAAAATGGGTAGCTATGATTGGTTCATTAGTTCTATGGCAAGTATTAGTTCTATATTGATCTCATTTATATAATAATTGATTATAGTGTAGTTAAAGTATTTGTTAATAACGTAACATCAAAATTAATAAACCAATAAAGTAATAAACCTTTGGCCTAGCGATATTCTAGGTGTATTTAAGATGACTCATTTAGGTGATAAGGGTTCAACCGTCCAAATCATGTTGTGCACACATAATTAAGGGTTGAGTATGTATATGTTTTTTGCTCACAAAGAGTATGTATATGTGCGTTAGCCTTTATATAAAAATGTAATGCCAGAATATTTGCATATAAAACTTGCAATAAGGTGCCCTTCTTAGTCAACTTCATCAAGATCTTTATATTTACAATTTATTATTTTGTTTATTTCAAAGAACCATCAGCAGAGCTAGGATAAAATACGAAAAGGTGTCCTTTGAAGGGAAAGGCCGTCTATACTGAGTCAACTACTAAAACAAATATTTTTTAGACAATAATGAGTTTGGATAAGGTATAATAATCATCTAAGATGTTTATAGTATTAGATTTGCTTATATATTATTATAAAACTTTCTAATCGTATTACTATTTGTAGTCGGATTGTACTTGGTAGAAATGTAAAGTTGTTTAGTATGCGTTTAGCCGTAAAAAATGAATTTATATGACCTTAATTTCATGTAATCTTTAGACTACTTAGTGAAGGCACTTTACAGTTTTTTTTTTTTTTTTTTTTTTTTTTTTTTTTTTTTTTTTTTTTTTTTTTTTTTTTTTTTTTTTTTTTTCCTCTCTTCCTCCTTAGTCGTAGGCGCTATGGTAAGGCTAAATGGAGCGGAGCAAAAATGGAGCGTGAGTGAGTGACTCACGGTGTGAGTTCCAAAACGGAAGAGCAAGTCGCTTGTGACTGGGGAAAAAAAGCGTCCATATGGTGAGTTACTCACCATACTGAGAGAGGTGAAAAAGTGAGATTTTTATAATTAAATATTTGGTTTATTAGTGTGTGTGAGTTATTTAGTGGAGTATATTTTTATAAAGGTGAGTGAGAGTGACCAAAACGAATGTATGTTAGTGAGAGTGAGTGAAAATAAGAGGAGAGAGAAAGCTGAGGTGGCGCTGAGATGACGGTGAGTGACATGTTACCACTACTTCTAGTCTACCAACGCATGTCATCGATATTTTTTTCATGATTTTGTGTGTGGGTGTGTTTTGTTTGTATTTGTTATTTTTGTGGGTTTTGTTGTACTTATAACCAATGTTATGACTAAAAATGTCTTTCATATGTTATAATTTGTGCCATAGATTATGTGAAAAAAAAAGTAGAAATAGTTTTTAAGTAATAATTATTATATAAATAATTAGATAAATATTTTTTTTAAAGTTTTTTCACATTTTCTAAGTTATTTTACATTTTTAATTTCATTTTCATTTTCCAAAGTTATTTTCTCATTTTTAGATAATTTGTGTTTGTTTTTAATAATATTAGTATTTACTTTTTATTTATTATAAATTAGTTAATCATCATTTTTAATATTAGTTTTCTATTTTCATTTTTTTTTAATTTGCATTTAAGCCGCTAAGGCATGCAAATTCCACTTTAGTTAAAGTGATCAATTTTGTTCATATATCCCACTTTCTATTCAACATATTCTGATCTCGAACTCGTTTGTACACGGGATATCACATCTCTTGGGAACATAACGAACCCGGGGAATCATTGTATTCTCCAGGAATCATTGCATTGTGTCCTTGAACTGTTTGGCTTTTGTTGACCAAATCCTTGGTTGACTTTAGTTGACTGTTTAGACCCAATCAAAATTTGGCGCCGCTGCCAGGGAGGTGTGCTGCGTACTACAAGTTTTTGTAGTATCGTTTGTTGAATATCTATCCATCGTATATATCCCTTATATAGATATCATATTTTTCTTCCATAAATAATATAAAATACAAAAATATTTTCTTTTTCTTTTTTAATATATATATAAGAAAAAGGAATACTTGTCACCAAGTATTTCACAAAAAACTAAATAAAATAAACATCCTCGGTCTTCCGTGTAAGGAGGGCTGTTGTAAACCATAATAAGTTCACAATCAAAGAATATAACTTGCCTTTGTGTCTCTGTGAGTGGTATACCTTTTTCAAAGAAGCCACTCATTTGTGATTATTGGTTGAGTTACCGTGAAACTTAGATTTATTTCAAAAAAATTTTCAAAAACCCAAAAATATTCATCTTTACCCCCTTACCTTTTGATTCTTTCTATGTCTTATCCTCACCTTCTTAGTTGTCAATGGTGTGGTGGCCCTCATAATGATGATAATTGTCCCAGTTTTAGCATGGTAGAGTCAGGAGACGGGTCTGTCTATAACCAAGATCCCTACTCTTACCATGACACGACTGATTTATTCCATCAGCCACCATATCATGAGATACAGACATTCTTGTGTGAATTTTGTGGGGGTCCACACCAAAGTTTTGAGTGTAAAACCAGAAACATGTTTGTCTATGAACAGTTTTCTGGTAACACTCAGAATTTTGAAAATGACCAACATCCATATTATTCACCTAATCAGTCACAACAATCATATTGTTGTGAGTACTGTGGAGGTCCACACATCAGTTCTGATTGTCAAACAAGGAATCCATTTCCTTGTAACAATTATGACTATTCATATCATGACTTACCTCCACAGTGCCAAATGACTCAAACTCCTCAACAAATCCAACATGACCATATTCTAGAGTTTCTAGATTCATTGAAAGAGGTTAAGGAGTTGGGTAAAACATCACTTCATAATGCACCAAGTATTTCTTGTGTATATTGTGGGGGTCCTCATGAGGATTATCAATGTCAACCTTCTGGTTTTGACAAATCCCCACCCCCACAATGTTCAGTCATTCAAAATTCACATGAGAAATCCATGCAAGAATTGTTAGATGAAGAACAGGCTGCTAAAACAAAATCCCAATATGCTTTTGAAAAATCTGTTAGGGAATCAATTGTAAAAGACAAAGCAGCCAGATCTAGCTCTCAATTCTGTTTCATTCCTGATGACAGTGATGATGAAGATTCCATTCAAATGAAAGAATATTACAAGGAATCATCATGTTCATCAGTTGAAATCCCACCAGTCCAAGAATCACAGAATGATGAGAGTATGCAAGAATTACTAGCAAAAGAACATATGAAAAATATAAAATCCATGTGTGCTAGTCTTTGTAAACTCCCTCAGTCTGTTGTTATTACACCCGAGATTCCCACTAACTCTCTTATTATGGGGGATGAGCATCTTGACACTGTTCCTGCAAAGGAATCGGACGAATTCATAAAGTCTAGTATTGAGAACCTTGTCCCAATCCCAAGTGAGTCACAAGGAATTCTTGATCATATGTGTTATATCCCTCCTCCTCTTGTCTTCCCAAAAGATCATGTTGAGATGTTCTCCGATTCTAATGATGACGATTCGTTATCTTGTGGAGACATCATTTATGTGGAAGAATTACCTTCTGAGCTAGTCAGCTTAGAAGAAGAGAATGATGAAGTTACTGACACTGAAATCAAAGATGAAGCACTTCGTGCAACATTATTGAAAGTCAGTTTTCTCATTTCTAAAATCGAGGCTTTCAATGAAAAACCTATTTCATCTCCTATCCCCATTAAGGATAGTGACATTTTGTCCGATGATTCTATTCCGGATATGGAAGCCTTTTGTTTTGATAATATGGGAGAAGTGATTAGTGGTAATACCACTTCTCATTCTCATAATTCTCTCCCTGATTATGAATCATTTACATTTGATGAGTTTCCTTTGGAACTCACTAATATCAATTCTGAATATGATTCATTCACCTTCGAGGAGTTCCCTCTTGAATTCACTCATATCATATCTCCTCCGGAGTATGATAAATTTTATTTTGATCTAGACATACCCATAATATGTCTTGATCAAACGAGCTTAATTGTCGAGATTCATGAAACAATGAATTCTCCTATTGAGGATGAGGAGTTAGTCATGATTTTTATCATGGTTTTCTTCCTCTTCTTCATATATTCTATCCCGTATCCTGTTCTTCACTCCTTTGAGAATGAAGACATTATCTTTGACCCCGGCATTTTCATGTATCATTTGTAAGCCGGGTGTGTCTATGTATATCTCATCGGTGTGGAACTTTCATGCACTTAAATGTTTATCAAAACATCTTGAGTGAAAGCCCGATGGAGATTGTTTCTTCCACTTACTTCCTCATGAACAACTCAATTCGAGGTCGAGTCAAGCTAGCGACTCGGGAAACAAAAACAGTAGCATGAACATGGGTTTTCACCCGTGTGTACCACCCTAGTGTGGGGGAGATTCCCCACATGTTGTATATATGTATATTATCTAAAAAATATAAAAAACCAAAAAAATTTTAAAACCCAAAAAGAATCATCATCATCACTTTTAAAAATAGTGATAGCTTCTATTTAAGAAGCTTTATGAAAAATATATGTACATAAACCTAAATAATGGCTAGTATTATTACCTTCTTATGTTCTAAGTGTTGGTTTAACACCCGGTACTTTGAATATTGAGGGCAATATTCAGTTCTAAGTGTGGGGGGGAATTCGTTATTCACGAATTTAAACACATGTTCCATCAAGCACCCCCATTTTAGCCAAAATTTGAAAAATTTGAAAAATTTTAAAAAACTTTTTCTCACTTAGAACGTAAATAAATGGTTATCAGTCCACCATGTCTAACACACATAAGGATTGGCTAATCCAGGAGCAAACGGCTCTTGGTAAAGATATCTCAAATCCGTTGATGGCTTGCAATTTGCCCAAAATTGTATGGTACTCGACTCACCATATCCTTAAAAGTGAAGAGTTGACTAGCCCGCAAGATTATGGCTTGTGGTAAAGGCAGTGGAAAAACCATAATTGGTAATCAGCTCACCAAGATGTTGACTATTCCATCAAGAGTTGGCTAGTCCAGAAGCAAACGGCTTTTGGTAAAGACAAATCAAATCTGATGATTTGCTCAAAATCATTTGGTTATCATTTGTACCAAAGTTCTTACTTGAACTTAAACAATTGGCTACTCCAGAAGTAATGGCTTTTGTTAAAGAGACATAAAATCTATTAAGTTTTTTTTATAAAAGATTGCTAGGGACTAGCAATAGTTTAGTGTAGGGGATTGATGAGTGTGTAAATACTCATCATTTTGTTACCATTTGAACCCACAAAAACGACCAAAAACACACAAATGACCACAAAATAATACAAATATCATTGAAATGTGTTTTTATGTGATTCAGGAACAAAAAGACTGAAAACAAGTGAAAAACATGCAAAATATACAAAATTGTCATTTTCAGTCCCTAAATTATCACAATTGGCAAAACTAGTCCCTGAACTTTCAAGAATTGTCAGAATTAGTCCCTAAAGGTTTTAAATGAATGAAAAGTCAACTTTAGTCCTTGGGAAGTCGAAAATGTTCACAAATAGTCCCTAGATAAAAGTTTTCACAAATTGGCAATTTTAACCCCTCAAGTTTCAAAAATGGCAAAAATAGTCCCTGGGTATTCAAAACTTGGATTTTATCACAAAATACCCTTGTACTATTCATAAAATACAATTTGGAACATTTTTGATAACTTTTGGGAAATTACATAATTAGTCCCTCAAAATCCAAATTTTACATAAATGGTCCCTAAAGGTTTAAATAATGGAATTTTGCAACTTTGGTCCTTGTACTATTCACATATGGCAATTATGGTCCTTGTGATAATTTTGGAATAATGGCAAAACAGGTCCTTGAAGTTTGCAAAATTACAATTTTGGTCCTTGTTTATTACAAAAAAAAACCAAACGGACCTTATACCTTATATAAACCCAAAAGTAAAACAAACCCACCAACCCTTTTTTATTTAAAACCCAGTCCACCCCATTTACCCAGCCCATTTTCACCCTAAGCCCAAAACCAACCCAATACCACCCTTTTAAAAATAAAACCACTCCCCCGTTTTTCCCTCTTCCCCTTCCCTGCTACCAAAACCACCAAACCAGTGGTGTTTTTCCACCACCACTTGGCCACCCAAGCCTCCCACTCATATCCCTCCACCTCCACAACCCCCCTGACACCCTCAAAACCCTCATACGCAACCCCCTAGTGGATTAAATATCTTTGGCGCCAAAAAGCAAATTAAACGGCCAAGATTGTTTTGACCAATCCAATGGCTAAAGGTTGATGAGAAAGTCACAGAGGGACCCATGGAACACAAAAGATGTCTATAAAGAAGAAAAGAAGCAGAAGAGAAGGAGTATTAGAGTAGCAGTAGTGTAAACTAGTCGTAGGTAGTGTTATTTACCTTTCAAATTGTATTTTCAAGTTAAATCAGTTGTAATAAGTTTAATTTATGTTATAAAAACTTTCTTTGATCCTTAATTCAAGTCTTGCTACCTAAATTCAGATTTGGCATTTTCATAAGAATTTGACAAATTCTTTGAAATCTGTTGAAAAGTTGTTGTTATTGTTCATTTCACCTCAATTAAAGTCACTTATCAGCTTTTTAAAGCTCTTAGATCATTTAGTGGACTATTAGTACAAGTTACTAAAATATATAAAAAATCAAGAAAAATACCAAAAAAATAAAAAGTCTGTGTTCCTTATGAAGAAGCAATGGATGATGGTGAAATCTGGACTTTCATGGTTTAGTAGCTTTTTGGGAAGCTGTTAGGACTGATAGTGGTTCATGGTTTGTTGGTTCTCAGTATACTCCATTGTGTAAGCATCTTTCATAAATTTTAGTCTTTTACTGTAGACTAGCTTAATGTTGTGTATTTGTGCTCTTTTATGCTCATTCAGTGTTATTAAGTTATATTATCATGTTGGTTTGATTGCTTGTTTACCAGTGTACTATGTTGCTTAGTTTAAATCTCAACTGCTTTTGCAATAATTTTTTTTTTCTTTTCAAGCTTGTTTGTGTTATGAGTTATGTAATTGTGTTAATCTCAGATTAGTATGTCTTTATGAATGACTAATTTTCAAGTTTATGGTTTAAATCTTGGTCTTGCTTTGCAAATCTCACCATCACAGTCAAAAAGGGGTGTTTGGATTAGTGTATTTGCATAAACTCTTTTGAGTCCCTGTGGTTCTACTTGGGTGCATTATGTTTCATTAGGGTAATATAGGTCATAGTAGTCATAATACCTCAAGTTGTTTTCATAAAAAGTCAAATTGATCTTAATGTTGGTATTGCTGTTCACTGTTTTGATCTTAGGTCCCATAATCATGATTTTATGTTTAAAAGTTGTTATCCTAAGTTAATTCAGTGTGATCTTAACCTAGTAATTCATTTTCAATCAGTAAATCAAGATCAAACTTCACCAAAGTCAACCTTCAGTGTTTAATATAAAGTCAAAATTTGTTGTTCCCAGTTTTTGAATAAACTTGGTGATTTCATGTAGGTCTTAATATTAGGAATTGAGTTTTGTGATTTTGGATTATTAATAATTTGTTGCTTGTCTTGCTCAGTATATTTTTAATAATTTTTATCTGGCTTGTTTAACTGCTTATTTTGTTGCTTTTTGTAAGCACTTTTTCAAAATCATGCCCTGCACCCAGTTTTTCACCTAAGTTCATAGGCTCATTGAGAGCTTATTTGTGGGCCCCATTGTTTGCTTTTTGGCTTTTTGGGAAGCCAGGCAAGCAACCTTTTGGGTTCCAAGCTTAAATTCCATCTCATGCCTTATTTGGTAGGGCTGCTTGTAGCTTATTTCTTGGTCAATTTTCACTAAACACTGATTGATCAGTGTAGTAGGCTTGTTTCATAAGCCAATAATAAGCTCACCAGTGAACTCTAGCTTGAGTATTTTAGCTTTTTCTAAAGCTTATCTACCAATCTCAAAGGTTCAGAGCTTGTTTTGTGTTTTCAAGCTTATTTGATAAGCTAGTTTTGTCTTTTTAGTTTGTCCCATTTCTGTATGCTCACTGAGTTCTCAGTTTTCCACCAAACTTCACAAGCTTCTCAATAGCTTATTTGTGGGACCCATCTTGTGCTAATTGGCTTTTTGGAAAGGCCAGTAGCCAAGGTTGTTGGATTCAAGCTTCTTGTGAGCTTTTTAGCTTATTTGTTAAGCTTGTCAAGCCCTGCAAAAGCTCTGTGAACCTGTGTGTATCTGTGGGTATTTGGATTTGCTTATTTTTTATTTCCAGCTTATTTTCTTTTCTTTTCTCTTTTCTTTGGCTTCTTTTATACCTAAATAAGTTGTTTGTAGGTTGCTTCCCAGTTTGTGTCTAGTTTGTAGCTTTTGTGAGCTTATTTAAGCTTCAATTTTCAAGTTGAGCTCAAAAGCTCTTCTGAGCTTATTTTTGTGATATAAAAAAAAGTTGTCTTTGTTAAATTTGCTTATTAGTAGTTGTTTAGCAGTTTTGTGAAATAAAAAAATAAAAAAATAAAAATGAAATGCAAAAAGGGGTGAGGCAGGCTCGAACCTGAGACCTCCCCCTTTGAGAGTGATAGATAGTGTACCTGGATACCAATTGCCCTAGGGACTTTTCTCATTCACTTCTCACACCCTTTATTATTTAAATACCACACAGCCATTTTGTCTAATAAGTTGTCCCAACTTATTTTCTAGCTTACACGTGGGCTTTTTCTAGATTTTATATTTTTTTATTTTTTCTGCACCTCTTATTTACAACATATATTTTTTTCATAATTTTTAGTTTTCATTTACTAATTATAAAAAATCAAAAACAGTTTAATAGTTTTAGGATAAATAAATAAATTAAATAGTTTTTATATTAAATAATTAACTAGGATAAGTTTTTATAATTTTTATAAGTTTTATAAGTTATTAGTAAACTGTAAAAATTAATTTTGCAATTTCTACTGTTCATTTAGTATTTATTTTAATTAATATAGTTTAAATTAGTTATAATTAATAAATAAGCAAATAATTAGTAAAATAGTCAAATAATAATTTTTACAAACTTTTTATAATTTTTTAGGATTCCTGTAATGGTTAATTAGTTTTATTAAAGTTTTCATAATTATATAAGTCATTTTGTTATATTTGGTAATTTTAATTAGTTAAATAGTTAATTAATACATAAATAGTTATTAATTAAAATTAAAAGACAAAAAGATGTATTTTTAGTTTTTATAATTATTTCTAAGTTATTGTAGTGTTTTAAAAATAAATTTTCATTTTCTTAGTTTTAATTTAATATTATATTATTAGAATTAATATAAGTTACATAATAATTA